>VWPW01025292.1:9715-58377 GCA_013389825.1 Crypturellus undulatus
CCTGGCCTGGCCCGGCCCGGCCCGGTCTGGCCCGCGCCTGCCCCCCGCAGGGCGCCGCCGTGTCCGCGCGCTCCGCCCCGCCACCCCTTCTCCTCCGCGGTGCCCAGCGCGCTCTGCCACAGCAGCTTCCTGCTTCCATGTCCGCTGGCCGCAGCGGCCCTTTCCTTGCTTTGCTTTTCCCCTCTCCAAGCTGTGACATCTGGCAGCTGCATCCAAAAATCTAACGGTGCCACGGGGCCCTTCCACTTTCCCTCATTTTTGGCAGCTCTGCCCTCCAGGCAGAGCCTTCTCCCAATGGCCTGTTCCGGCTTGGCAGGGACAGCCAGGCAGGGTGACACGAGCGGTGGTAAGCCTCTTGTTGGGACAGTGTCATTGCTGCGGAGTGCTGACCGCTCTTCCCTGCGTGGGGAGACTTTGTACCCCCACGGTACCCTATCACAGAGCAGTAGAGTGACCTCCCAGAGAACTGCTGGTGCTTTCCCTGGGGCCCACAGTCATTTTGGCTTTTTTTATTCAGATGTCGAACCCAGAGGAATTGGCTGCCCTGGCAGATGAGGATCTGCTCAACTTTCTCCTGAAGGACGATGCTCCCTGTGCCGAAATACCAGGGGAGGAGAACAACCTGCTGGAAGACTGGGGCCTGCCAGAACCAGAGGTGGGTTTTTCTGAAGGGATAGCTGGGGGTTGTGGTCCAGGAGTTTTGACTCCCTGCTTAGTGGAAGCTTTTTCTCTGCAGCTTCTGAACAAGGAAATGGATGCCTTCATCAGCTCCCTGCTGAGCCCCTTTGCAGATGATCCGAAAACACTGCTGGGTTACTCACCTCCTTACAGTGACAGTGACATTTCTGAGGAACACAATTTGTCTCATAGCCCTGGCAGTGATTGTGCCAGCAGCCCTCGGAGCTCAGACATTGTTCAGTTTGATCACAATTACTCCCTTCATCAGGATGGGCCCATGCTGGAAAGCGTGAGGTCTGAGGTGGCAGAAGGAGATGTTTCCATTGACCTTGGTAAGTGGGGTTGTCTGTTCCAGACATGCAGTGCTGGGCCTAGCAGGAAAACAAACCAGTGTAGGGTTTTCTTGTGTGAGTCGTGAACAGTGATGGAGAGAACCAGCTTGGTGGTTCTCTGCAGTCATGGTCTCATGGTGCTGAACTTGGCTGGCAGGGATACCTGTGCTGCCTCACTGAGGCCTGGGGCTTGACTCTCTTCTCTTTCCTTAGACACGTGGACAGGTTTAGAAACTGCAGTTGAGACACTGGAAGAGGACTCGGCTTTTCCTTTTGCTGTCGCTGTGGATGCTGGACCCCAGTATGTGTCTGGAGCTGCCATGCAGGTACTGACTGCTTAAGGCACAGAACTGTGTCCCTTTGCCCATGTTGTCCCCTTCTCCCCTCACGCAGTCACTACGGAGAATATCTCTGAGGAGAGCTCAATGCTGCTTGGGCTTCCAGACACCTTTCTGTGCCTTGGGCTGCACTCCCTTTGCTTTGGATCCTCAGGAGACCTGTTTGGGCTGTTTTCTAGTTCGACTTCCCAGAGCTGATCCTGACAGAGGAGGAGAGGCAGCTCCTGGAGAAAGAGGGGGTTTCATTGCCGACCAGTCTGCCGCTGACCAAAGTGAGTCCTTGCAACGGCTGGTAATTCCCGAACCGCCTCGGAGCACATGAACAGTTCACTTAGAACAGGGATTTGAAATGCAGGACAGTGCCTTGCTGAGAGTATCAGCCCCTGTGTGCTGAATTCAGGCACCATCTGGCAGGGCCAGGGAAGCTGGATCCCTTCAAGGGCTGGGGGATCCATGTGCCAAACAGTCTCTGTTTTTTTTTTTTGTAGCCAAGTAGATACAGAGCAGTCACCCCATTAGCTGTTTGGGAGGTGATGTAATGTCTTGTGAGGGGTTCCCCTCTGCACAACAGAGGGTGGAGTGGTGAGAAAAGATTTATTGCTGCTTCGGGCATCTCCAGCAGTGTGAAATACCCTTTGGCAGTAGCCCTGAGCTACGTGCAGGGACATGGAGAGCAGCAAGAAGCCTGGCTGCTCGCAGGCTGTTTGCAGGGACAGTTGCACTGCTGCTGCCTTCAGTGTTTTGCCTAGTGGCTCATGAGCTATGTCTTTTCATCTTGTTTGCATGCGCCTTGCTCTTGGTATACTGGTAAACTGCTGATTGTATCAGCAGGCCAGAGTTTGCCTTTCAGCCAGTCTAGTTCATTTCATGGTTTGGGGGAAGACAGAAGCAAAAGCATCTGGGTTGCTGCCCTTCTACTCAGGGGTGAGCGCTCTGACGTGCCCAGGTCCTGCTAGGGCTGAGTTGCCACCCCTCTGGGGTGGCTGCTCATCAGCAATAGCTCTTGCAGGCTGAGGAGCGACTCCTGAAAAAGGTGCGACGGAAGATCCGAAACAAGCAGTCAGCCCAGGATAGTCGCCGCAGGAAGAAGATCTACGTGGATGGCTTGGAAAACAGGTACCTGCTCATGGCAGGAATGCTTTGCTGCTGCTGGGGTCTTGCAGCACTGGGCAGAAAGTGAGGCCAGGTCTGTAGTTTAATCCTCCCAAGGACAGCTGCAGCCTGAAAGCTCAGAAAATGGTCTGCTCTGCTCCCAGGAGGTGGCATGGGGTTCATTCAGTTTCAGCAGAGTGCTGGCTTGCTAGAGCCCATGTGTTCTCCAAGTGAGACTGGTTTGCGGTACAGCCCCGCACGGCTTGCCTGCAGGGCTGCTGGGTGTGCTGCTTGGAGCAGGCTTCATTACAAATCGGTCTGGTGCTTCTCTGAGAGACGGGTTGTGGCTCATCTCCCCACTACTTGTGTGTGATGTCCTCGGTCTCTGCACTGCCAAAAGTGTCTGTCCCAGCCACCCGTAGAGCTGGTGCCTGATTCCCTGCAGAGGGGCTCCAGTGAAGGCTGTGCTCTTGGCTAACAAAACCTCTCTGTGTCTCCTCCCCCTGTGCTGTTTGTCTGCCCCGGAAGGGTGGCAGCCTGCACAGCTCAGAACCACGAGCTCCAGAAGAAGGTGCAGCTGCTGCAGAAGCAGAACATGTGAGTTGTCGTTGTGGGATGTGGCTGGGGGTGGGGTGTGAAAGGCTCTCCTCACAACTCTGATCTGTGCCTGTCTGCAAAAGGGGAAGTTCTTGCCTCTGCCACGGCGTTAATCTGCAATGCCTGCTCTCCTGCAGGTCATTGCTTGAGCAGCTGCGGAAACTCCAGGCCCTGGTGAGGCAGTCCACAACCAAAACTACCACAGCAAGCACCTGCATCATGGTGAGTGGCTTCAGCCCCAGCTTCTCTGAAGGGGTCTCTGTTGTCACCACAAGTGTGCTGAGCGTTATTGATGGCAGCCAGTGATGCCTGTGCCTGCCCTAAGGTCAGGAGGGCTCATGGCTTTTGTTTCCCTTTCCAGGTCCTGGTTCTGTCCTTCTGCCTCATTCTCTCCCCCAGCCTCTATTCCTTTGGGAGCAGAGGGCCGCAGCCGGAGCTCCGAGGTGAGTGCCTGGGGAATTGGGGATAGCTCTGGGTGCAGCGTCCCCCTCCAGGATAGAGTGCTTCCTTCAGAGATGGCCTGAGCTCCTGGCAGCAGCCCCTTGCCTGGGAGTGGATTTGGGTTTGGCTTTGCTGTCTGGCAGTGCCAGAGCCACTCAGATCCGATTGCTGTGGGATTGCCTCATGGCTGTGCAGCATTGTGTCCTCGCCTCCCTGGTAGAGAGGCAACCCTAGTTCAATGTCTTCTGCTCCCATGGACTCTGCAGTGTCCTGTGCTCAAAATGCGACTGCGAGAGTTTGTGTCCCACTCTCCAGGAGGGGGTGATGAGACTGCCTCTGCCTCTCTTGCAGTGTTGTCACGGCAGATCCGCGAGTTCCCCAGCCAGGTTTGGCAGGCAGCACCTGACGTGCAGGAGGAAGCAGTACTGGAGACACTTGGTGCAGAACCTGAAGACACCTCGCTTTTGGGCAGCCTCAACCAGTCCCGGGAAGAGGGGCAGAATCTCCCCAAACCTGATCCCAGGTCCGCTTTCAACAGCAACTCGTCCTCTGACCCTCCGGTGGCAGCCAGCTCTGAGCTGGGTCCTCCCCAGCCACAGGAGCAGCGCTCCGGGAGCGCTGCTTTGCACTCGGCAGTGCCAGCGGCTTGGGAAGCCAAGAGGCAGGAGTGGGTGGAACGCACTGCCAGCGTTGTCATCCAGCAGCACCGTGTCGATGAGATGTGACCATCTCACCTCGCCTGCCAGGGCCATGCTGTGCGCCCTGTCAAGAAGGGACAGACAGAGAACTGTGTTAACAGATCATCTGTCAAAGCAAATGCTTTTAAATACTCCCCTGGTAGCTGGCAGCTCAGCAGGTTTATCATTTTAGAGGTGACCTGTTCATACAGCCTGCTTTGTGTATCCGGAACAGGCGCCTGTCAGAGATGAGGTAAGATGGGAAACTCGGAGAGCTCCGTTTCCTGCTGTGGCTGCCGATGTGATCAGAGGCCCTGGGTGCTTGCGGGACTTGCTAGGGAAGGACTGGTGTGTGGAGGGTGAAGGCTCTTGGTGCCTGAGGGGCCTGATTGCTGCTTTGCCTGCAGGCAAGTGCCCTGTCCCGCTTCCCTCCGCCCCTTTAGAGTAGAACAGGCTGTGTCCTGGACTGCTTGCTGAGTGTGGCAACCATGAGGACTCCTTGAGCCCTGCACTGCTGTCTCATGTCTGTGCGTGGGACGGTGGGCTGGACGCCGGCCCCCCATGTGCTGAGGGATGCCTTGCCTCTGCACAGGCGCCGCACTCCCCCCTGTTCCTGCTAGTGCATGAGCCATGCACGCACTCTGGGTCCGCCTGGAGAAGGTGCAGTCCTTCCCCAGCTGTGCAGGCATCTGTGCCCTCCAGCGTCTTGGGGACTACCCTCTCCCACGAGCCTAGGAGCCAGACTTCGGAGTTCCAGGGAGGAGAAGGGGCGAACCTTGTCCCAGACAACCAAAGCAGGAGTGGTAGATAGCAGCAGAGCTGCTGGCTGTCCTGAAGGCTCTGTAGGCAGCCCCTCTTCAAAACCGTTGTGTCCCTGTGTGCCTGAGCCCTCCTACGCTGGCCAGTGAGGCAGGCGGCTGCGGTCGCTCTCTGCAAGGCCAGGCCGAGCAAAGCACTTAGAGCTGGGGGCTGGTACCTCTCCTGGAGTGCGGGGCGCCTCCCCTCGCCCTCATTGTTTCTCAGCCAGTGAAGACATTTCCATGTTAATGATCTGTAAATAAAGCATGTGTCTGCGCCACTGTGTCTGCGCCACTGTGCCCTTGGGGTCGTGTTGGTGCAGGGTGTGTGGCGGCGTGTAGGGGCTGCTCTCGGAGTTGCAGCTGCGTGAAAGCATCTCTGAGTGCAGGATCTGGGGCTGCAGGAGGCCTGACATCAGCTTCTGCTTTCGGTCTGTGCGGAGAGCTCAGGAGAGCCCCTGGGAGCGGATCCTACGCTGCGTTCCTTCTGGTGCGCTCTGTGCAGTGCGTGGGAGGCCGTGCACAATGGCAGTGCAGTGCTGCTCCCTGTCCCCCTTCAGAGGACTGTGGAGATGTAGCCCCGCGCTGAGCCCCTCAGGCCAGCCATGGGTGGCAGGGGAGCCATGGCAATGCGCCCGCAGCGCGTGTGGTGGAGCGCTCAGCGCAGAGGAACTGAGCAGCTTCCCCCGAGGAAGCGAGAGGGGCCACCGGCTGCTCCCAGCTCTGCTTTCGTAACCGAGGAGCTGCACAATCGCAGGAAGCAGTGCAAAGGCAGCAGTGCAGCCTGTCCTGTCCTGTCCCGTCCGCCCCGGGACCAAGGGGTGCAGGAGAGCTGGGGGGACACAGGTGTCTGCGGAGCTGGGAGGCCCCATGGTTCTTGCCCTGGCTGTGCCCCACGCTGAGCCCCCGGGGCTGCTCAGCCTCTGTGCCCCTCGGGAGCTCCCCACCACTCTTTCTCTGTTCGCAATCGCCATCTAAGCTGCAGATCACAGCATCTGCTGCAGCCCTGCATGCTTGCCTTGGTTGGGGGTGGGAGCTGAGGACGTTGCTTTCGGCCGGAGCCACCCGAGGAGCTGGGTGGCTAGTCCAGTCGCAGCCTGAGGGTGCTCTGATGACCTCCAATGCACCCGCGCTGTGCCCTGGCCCTTCCCAGAGCAGGAACATAGCTCTGCTGGAACTGCCTGTCCTTACCTGTCCCCACCAGAGCCCAGGCTGGGCTCGGGCTGCGGCAGCAAGCGGCCATGCTCACCTGGCCTCTTTTCACATCCACCCCGCTCCAGTCGCATCTTGTTGGTATTACTGGCTCTCCTGGGCAGCTCCACAGACCTGGATCTTCAGCTGTATTTTGACACCCTGTGTTTTCCTTTCTGGACTGCCTAGGCCTCAAGGATGCTGGAGTTAAGCCTTCCCTCAAACCTCCTTTTCCAGAACAACGAGATCTGGGACATTTTGACTCAGACTTGTGGCCCCAGGAGCTGGCGTTTTGCTTTCTGGACTGGGACAAGCAGCACCAGGCTGCGATGGCATCTCCTTGCAGCCTGTTTTCTCCGGGAAGGCAGAGACCTAGATGCTAGTGCCCTCGGTGCAGACAGTCACCATGTGCAGCGCTCCGGCCCAGCACTGCTGGATGCCCAGGAAGCCTCTCAGCCCTGCGAGAGGTTCGCGCCTGAGCTCTGTGCTCACCAGGATCTGTGTGAGTCATCAGAACCAAAGCGTTGCAGAGCTGTCAGCAGTGCGAGGAGTCAGCAATCGGCTGCCGTGTGGCCAGAAGCAACGGGGACAACCCCGTGCTCCTGCATGGTCTCGACTACTTGGCTCGGCTTGTTCAGAAAAAAGATACCACTATGAGAGGAGGCAAAGCGCCAGGAAAACACACAGGGCGCCACAGCCAAAGCATCTGAACAGCAGCTGTTGGCACAAGGACCCAGCCGCGCAGCCAGCACAGCCCTTCGGAGCAGGGATGCTGCGATGGGACACAGATCAAGAGGCTGGGTTATCTTGGAGAATAAAGTCAGCTCAGGTGCTGCCCTTGGGATGTGCCTGCACGGATGGCTTTGGGGGACAATTGCTCTGCTGGTCCCGGTGCTGCTCTGCCACTGGAATTTGTGCCAGTTCACTCCAACCCCTCTGGATGAGGCTGTCACGAGGCTGTCACGTTAGTTCTTTTAGTCCAGAACATGACCCATTTCCTAGTGCATCCTGGCTGAAAGGCAGTAGGTACCTACATGAACACTGTGTTTTCACCCAGCCCTCAGCGTAACAGCACTGACAGTAATTTCGTTTTGGTCAGAAGAGCAACCACAAACCTGCCCTGGTAACCAGTGTGCGCCCTGCTGCAAGGCCTGGTCCAGCAGAGCAGAATCGGGGGGCTTTAGGGCAAAATATTCCGCTTATGCTTCTGGCACTGACGGTGCAAGACAGAACCCCTCTCTTTTCTGTCTGACAACTCCATGTGTTGATAGTGCTGTTCTCCTTTCCTGAGAGCATGTGTTTTAGGGGAGGTTATGAAAGTGTGAAATGAGGCTCGTTCGGATGGACTGGGGCAGGCCAGTGGAGTTACGAGCCCCTTCTCCTGGCTCCGAGAGCAGGAAGAGAATTTCCTCGGCATTTCAGCTGCCAATGCAGCAGTAGGAAGTACTGCTCTCCCTAACGGCAACGCCAACCCTCCCTAACACCACATATTTGATCCACGAGCACCAGCTGCTGGATATTGGTGGAAACAGAAAACAAGGAGCAGCAATCAGGGAGTCCCTCAGGCCGGAGCCGTGTGCTGGGAATGCCGTCCAGCCATGGTGCACGTGCATCCTCCTGGCGCGCCATGGGGCTTGTGGGGGCTGCACAGCCCCAGGCGCCCGGCTCCTCCGGTGGCTCTGCTTCACCTCTGCGTGTTTCCTCTGGTGCCTCCCCAGGGTGGCAGTACCAGTTGCATCGTCCCTGCGGGAGCTCATGCCTCCTCGGGAAGGCCGTGGGATGTCGCAGCCTTCTGAGTGCATCCCTAGGGAATCCCTGCACGGGTTTGAGTCAGGGCAGAACACAGGCAAAAAACCGCTTTTCTTCCCCGCCCCCAAAATCCTTTATTTCCCCCTTGTGCGCAGCATTCCCTTTGGGCTGATAGAAGAGCTCTGCACTGCTGGTCCATGAGCGGCAGAAGGATGTGCCGTCTCCTTGCAGCCATGGCCTTACTCTCCGGGCTTCCCTGCTGGCCGACACTTTATCCGGGTGAAAGTGCTGGTGCCAGTCCTGCGGGGAGCCCCCTCCAGCCATCACAGCGGCTCCAGGCCACAGCGGAGGGGCTCCCCTTCATGCCCAAAGCCAAGGGCCCCTTTTTCCCTCTGAGATGGGGGGAATTTATATCCCGCTCGGATGCGTGAGCCATTGGCCATGGTGGCCATGGGAGTGGTGGTGAGCACTCACCTGGTGGCTTTCCAGTCCTGGTCGGGGTTCTCCATCTCGTTCCGCAGCAGCCACAGCACGTGCAGGGCCTCTTTGCCAGCCTTGTCCATGTAGCACTGGCCCACGAAGGCCATTGTCCTGCCTCCGGGAACCCCTGCGAGGACGACACAGCTGTGGCATGAGCCATCCCGCAGGCACTGCTCCAGCTGGCCTGAGCACGCTGTGCTGGTTCTGCTGACTCCTACCTCGCCGCTTCCAGTGCACTGCGAAGGAGAAGATGGGCTGCTCCGTGAGCTCCGCATCCTGTCACATCCGCTTCAGCAGCAATGCCAGGAGATGCGAGTCGCCGGCAGCCACCTCCAGCAGGTAGGAGCCCAGGAAGCTGCCATTGGGCTCCAGCATGGACACCACCATGCAGCCACTGTCATCGCTCTGCCACGAGCCGGACAGGATGCTCTGCAAGGCGAGGGATGGAATGGGGACGCCGCGCTGCCACGTGCGGCACTGGCACCACCATCATGGGCACCACGAGCTTCCCGGCAGCCCCTTGGGGGGAGTGTTTTTTGCCACCACAGCAGCTCAGTGCGGATATCCCCACAGCAATTCCCACTGTCTGTAATGGAACCGTCCCCTCCCTCTCAGCCTCTCCACAACTTTTTTTTGTCCCAGTACCTTCCCGCTGGCCAGCTGGCACACGACACCAGGGCCACGAGCAGGAGTAGGGTGAGCGCGATGCTCCCCATGGCCACGGGGCTCCTGCGACCACCTGCGCTGTGGCCCCTTTATAGCCCCGCAGCCGTAACCGGAGCCTCCCAGGCTGTGCAGCGTGTGGCAGGGCGCCCGGGTACGCGAGGCCAGCAGGTCTGCGTGACCCAGCCAGCTCCGTGGGGCCGCTATACATAGAGCAGCCTGGCACCCCGGAGCAACCTCGCTCCCAGCAAGGCTCCCGGGATGCCAGGGATGGGAATGAGACTCTGTGATTGGGAGTTATGGGAGCTGAATCCCTGCTTGCCTCCCTGCCCTGTCTGGGATGGTAGAGGGGCTCTGTAGGGTGCAGAATTGCTCCTGATTGCTCTGTTTTGCTGCCATCCTTGTTTTCCTATGTTTTTAAGGCCCCACCCTAATAGCACCCTGGAAAAAAAAATCAGTTTCCTTGCTGGGAAACTCGTTTCCTGAAAACTTTGGGCTGGAAGCTGTTGCTGGCTTGATCCCTCGCGCGCCCCGTGGTTTGGTGACACAGCCAGGGCTGGCGTGGTGCTCACCGGCTCACCCTCTGCGCTGGACAGTGTATCCTGAGTGCAAAGTCACCCCCGTGTCCCCCGGGTTATGTTTGTGCTGTCGCTGAGGAAGAAGCCTTGGACATGAACCTGCCAAAGTCCTTGCTTGAAAATAGCTGACTAAACTTGGCTGCAGCCCTGCCTGAGGCGATGGGATGCAGCATCCGCAGGAGGCAAAGCGTGCCCAGCAGGGGCGCATTTCCCACGTTCCTGCGTGTCTCCGAGCACTGCGGCAGGCAGAGCAGGTGCGGGGCTGTAGCACAGGAACATTAAGGTGGGTGATGTTGCCTAAACGTGTGGGTGCCTAAACGCCTGGCTCCTGGGGCTGGAAGCTCCCCAGTGGATGCTGCAAACAAGGAGGATCCCTGTCCAGTGAGAAGGCTGCCTCTGGCAGAGCCGCTGGCACTGCCAAGCGCCACCCGGGAGCCCCGGTGCATCCCAGACGCTGCTCGGTTCCGCATCCCTGGGACAGGATCCTCCAGGCTGCATCGAGCAGGAAACATCTCCTCACCCCATCATTGCTTTTTGTTGTCTTTTATGCATTTCCAAAAGGTTTTTCCTAGGATCAAGCTCCCAAAAAACCCACTCTTCCGTCTTCTCCTGCACCAACACGGGAGATATTTTGCTGTCGCCCTGTGGGGCATGCGTTGTTGGCTGCCAAGGGGTTTGCCTATAGGCAGGGACACTTTGCTTCATTTGAGGTGCCGACTGGCCTATGAATGTCCCCGCACCCGACAGCATTGCTGACCCACGCAGGGTGCCGGCTTGGGTTGCGTTTCCGACCCCTTGACGGCTCTCGCCGGCCAGACTGGACAGCGTGTTCTGCTTGCACATTTAATCACCCTGTGCTGGAGTTATATTCCTCCTGTCATTATGGAAGAGCCTGAGATAAACCTGCCAAAAACCTGGCCTGAAAATAGTTGACTAAACTTGGATCCTGGTTGCATCTAAATTCCTGGTTACAACAGGGAGCAGTACGTCTCCCACTCGCTGCCACCAGATGGACAGTGCTGGTGGCTGGAGGCGATGGGACGCAGCTTGTACGTGTGGCCCTGTGTGCGGCACCCAGGGCAGCTCTGGGCTCAGATGTATGGGATACATGGATTACCCAGGGGCTGCAAAAATGCCTGGAAGGGAGGGATACAGAGGGCTCATCTGCTCACTGCAAGGATGGTAGCTCTACTTGGGACACAGGAGGGCTCCCTGCCACCAACAGGCAGCTGAGGAGCAGGGACAAAGTGGGATCAGGATAAGGAGGGAGTGTGTGCAGAGAGCTGGATGTGGGGAGCAGCCCCAATGCCCCTGGAGAAGGGTAGTGCTGGTCAGAAATTGCCCTTAGCCCTTGCTTCTGTGCGGCACCCATTGGCTGCAGAGAGGGAAGCGGCATCAGGGTGAAGAAAGGCAAGTTTTTAAAATGAGATATAATAAAAATATCTGTGCGTGAGGTAATATTTTGGGCAGGGGAAGCTTGTTTTGGTTCTGGAGCCCAGAAGCCATGACGGCTGCAGGAGGACCCTGCCAGGGCACATGATGAGCATCCAGCTGGGGTCCTGTGCAGCATCCGGATAGGGTCCTGTGCAGACGCCATCGGGATGCTGGCAGCCCCTTGCAGGGGCCGCGATGCAGCAGACGTGGAGCCCGGGCGTCGCGGCGGGGACACGCGGGGAGGCAACGTGGGACTGGTGGGTCCCGGCTGCAGGCGGAGGCACCTTCACGGCGCGGGTGACGGGTCGTCCTCGCAGGGGGTAGCCCAGCTCTGAAGAGTCTTCCCCTTGGGGCTGCGCTTGCGCGTGAAGACGTTTCTGCCCACCCTGCGGGGAAGCAGAGAGCTGTGGCTGCCAGTGGCGGCCCAGGCGGAGGGCTGCCCGAGCAGAGACACGCTCCCTACCTCGTGGCTCTCCAGTCATCCTCCAAGGAGCCCACGGGCTCACGCAGCAGCCAGGCAATGACCAGGACCTCCTTCCCACCCGTGTCCACGAAGCACTGCCCCACGAAGACAGCTGTGGCATCTGCAGGAAACAGGCAGGAGGATGGGGACAGTGCCTGAGCTCAGGGAGCAATTCATGCCCAGAACCACTGGAAGCACCTCACGGACCCCATGGACTCCACAGGGGTGCTCCAGCCACCCTGCTCCAGGTGCTGCTGCAGCCATCCCACCCACCCCGTGCAGTGATTCCCCCTCGATTTCCCCATCCCCTGACCGCTCCCCTTTGCTCAGACGTACAACGGCATTTTGCACAAAGATCTGGCTCTCCCATGCTTGTCCCTGCCCCGTGCCCACCCCCATGCCGCGCAGCACCTACTGGAGAACTTCTCCCAGCGCACAGTGAAGCCAAACGTGGGCCAGGCCGCCTCGCCGAGGTCCTGTTGGGCGCCCCTGAAGGGGGACACGCGGGTGCAGCCGCCGGACAGGCTCACTCGCGTCAGGTATTTGCCCTGGAAGCTGCCGTCGTCCCGCAGTGCTGAGATCTCCATCAGTGACTCCTGCTCGTTCCTCCACAGCCCGCTTAGGTCACACTGCAAGGGGCACAGACACGGGCTGTGCAGGCACTGGGCGAAGGTACCTGTGCCCACCCCCTGGACCACCTGGCTGCCTTCTCACCACTGGGGCCTGTTACCCATCCCTCGGTGCCCCCAGCCACAGTTTGGATACGAGGGACATCCTGCGGGAATGGCGGCTCTCCCTGCTCCCCCAGGGAGGTGGAGCTGCCACCCCCAGCACCGGCACAAGGTGCCTGTGTGTGAGCAAGAGGATGCGTGGTGACGGTGGGGGACATTCCCCTTTTTTCTTCTGCTCCTGTTACCTCCCAAGCCCATGCTTTGCAGCTCCAAAGCTCCCCACCTGCATCCCTTGTCCCAGCTGGAAAAAGCACCAAGCCGAGGAGACCCCGGCCACTCACACCCCATCCCAGGACATACTCCCACCACGCTGGCCCTGTACCTTCCTGCCGACCGGGCTGGCGTGTGGCATTGGGGCCAGGAGCAGGAGCAGGAGCAGGGTGAATGCATCGCTCCCCATGACCGCGGGGCTCCCGCAACCACCTGCACCTCAGCCCCTTTATAGCCCCACAGCTGTAATTGGAGCCCCTGGGCTGGCGGGTGGCGCAGAGCCGGCCAGTGGTGGCAGGGCGCCCAGGAAACGCGAGGCCAGCAGGTCTGCGTGACCCGGCCAGCGCCGCAGCACGCGGGGCCGCTATACATAGAGCTGGCCCGGGGGTGCCAGCGCCGGCACGGTTTGCACAGCCCCTGGCCCGGGCTGGGGAGGAGAGGGGCTGTGGGGCCTTGGCTCATGGTGCTACCAGCCCTGTTCCTTGCACTGAAGCTGTCAGGAGCTGTGCAGAGCGCTCGCAGCACTGCCACCATCCCACTGCCACCATCCCACTGCCCTGATGCAATGATGCTGGAATGCACGGCCCCACCAGCTGTCCTCCCCTGAGGCAAAAAAATGTACTTCTCTCCCTGTATTTTTGTCCTAATGATAATTGCCTTCTCTGTTAGAGGTTTCTGCTACTTTTCTCAGCTATTGGGCTTTTCTTGGGTCTGGAAACAGCGGCAGACTGCAATTCTTCTCCAGCCCTTGGACACTCCTCAGTTAACCCTTGTTGTAATGTTAACATGCATGCATGTGGGCACGCAGACCCACACTGAGTCTGGTTAGTGGACTTTGCAAAAGCTGCTGATGCCTTTTCCTCTGGCAGAGGCAAGCAGCTTCTGGGAGGATCTGCTCCAACCCGGGACATTCGCTCCATGCATCTTGGTTTGCTGCAGCCACCTCCTGGAGCTGCCTCACTCAGCACCAGGGTTCCAGAGATGCGGCGGGTTTGTCTCTGCCCTCCCACAACCAGACAGGCAGCCCCAGCCTGGCTTTATCCCAAAGTCTGGGAGCAATGACAAGACAAGACCCTTGCAGTTTGACAGTCCTGAAACTTTACTGTGAATGGAGCAATTCTGTGGGTTATGGGAGAGGAGCAGCTCAGCTTTTCTCCCCTGCGTGGGAGATGCAGAGCTGAGAGGTTGGAGAGGTGGGCAGAGATCTAAAAAATACGCGGAGGAGGTAGGGCACAGACAAATCCTCTATGGTGGTCGTGTGTCCCATCACCGGAACCGGGTGAACACGTTATTGCCGATACTGCAGGGAAACAGAGAGCTCACAACTTGGTGCATCACGACCAGGAGCGACTTTCTGCTCTGACCCCCATGCAGCACAGGAGGTGACCACCAATACTGCCCATCCTGAGCACAGCAATTAGCAACCAGCAAAGCCCTCCCCAGATGTTCTAAAGGAGTCATGGGCTCTGCTCTGCCCAAACCTCACCTGGTGGCTTTCCAGTCGTCCTCAAGGCCGCTGACCTCATCTCTCAGGAGCCATGTGGTCCTCAGAATTTCTTTCCCGTCATCATCCACGAAGCACTGGCCCGTGAAGACGGTGGTGGAATCTGCAGGGAAGGGATGGGAGGTGGGGTGACTGCTGAGGGCAGGAGCTTGGGGAGACAGCACCATTTGGTCGAATAGAGGTCCCTCTCCTTGCTTATGTACGGGAAAGGACACGGAGTGGCTCTATGCAGTGGGAAGAGGATGAGGAGGATAAGAAGGGGATGACTGGTGCACCCAGGACACTGGGAGTGCAGGGCTCTCTACAGGTATTCTCAGCCCTCAGATTAGGGGTTTCCTTGTGCTTAGGAGGTTTTACCCCAGGAAGAAAGGCTAACATGACCAGCTAGGTTCAAGAGCAGCCTCTTGCAGGAGTCTCAACATCTCATAAAGGAAGGACCTGCAAACAATGTGGATGGTTTTAGTCCCAGATCATAACAGTGTAGCTCATAGCAGGACATCTTGGAATTGAGAGCTCCCCCTGTGCCTTGTGGTGACACTTGGGTGATGGTTCCCTCTCCAGCTGGAACCAGGGACAGGGGACCTGGTGGATCTGGGATTTTCAGGTTTTGGGGGTGACCAACCCAGATGCACCCAGGTCAGGCTCTGTCCCCTACTCTTCTCAGTCTGGACGTGCCCTGGACACATACCATGGGGCAGGAGGTGCCAGCACATGAGCAGCTCCTGGTTTGGGAACAAGGAAGCGCTGGGGACACCACGAGGAAGGGTAAGGAGCTAGCGCTGGGGACACCACAGGGAGCCTGGGAAGGGAGAAGCACCTGAAAAACTCCAGTTGACGGTGAAACCAAAGGTAGGCTGGTTGTTCTTGTTCTTGGGGTGCTGGGATCCCTGCAGCGGTGAAATCTTGATTTCGTTCCCCGATGCTGTCACGGCCGTGTGATAAGAGCCAGAGAACTCGCCTTTGTCGTTCACGAGATCGATGGTCATGTTGGAGCCCAGGTCGTTGATCCAAAATCCCGTCAGGATGCACTGCAAAGGGGGCATCATCAGAGATGGGACAGGGACAAAATACAGGAGGAGGAGCCCCGTGGGGCACCTCGCAGCCCGAGCTGCGGCTCCACTTTACCTTGCTCTTCTCATCAGCACTGACGGATGCTACCGCTAGGGCGAGGATGAGCACGATGCCGAGTCTGTCCATCCTGCTGGCGCGCGGCGCTTGCTGCCAAACTGCTGCAACCGCTGGGCTTGCTGCCTGGGGAGCACATGTGGTGGCCTTATATAGGCCTGGGGGACGGGGGCTGCGGTGTTGATTGTTTTCACATGTTCCAAGGAGTTAGTGCCAATCGGCTCTTATCTCACCCCTCTATCTTACTGACTTTCCCAGAACAGCCCTGAGCAAACAAACAACGAAAGTGAAAGGGGAAGTCTGATAAAATGCTTGGATATCCTGCCCGGAGGAGTCATCCTGTCTGGTGTGAGCCTCATGGTTGTCCCCACTCGCCAAGGGGACTCACAGCCCCACGGGGACGAGAGCGGCAGGGGAGTGGGTGCAAGCACTGCCTGGTGTGGTTGGTTGCACCCACTGCCTGTGGGTGCTGGCTCCATCCCCTGCACATCTGCCACGTGCAGCTGGAGCGGAGCAGCAGGGAGAGGGTTCCTGAGGGGCTCTGCTTTCCTCCTGTGCTCATGCTGTGCCAGACTGGCTTTCCCCTTTGTGTTAAACATCCTTTTTTGGAAAAGAAAAAAACCCCTCTGTGGGTTTTCCTATCCATGAGGTTTTCACCTATTTGAGTAGGAAAACCTTAAAAAAAAAAAAGGCAGCAGTTTCTTCTCAAATCAGGGCTCAGTGGCTTGCGTTCTCCGGAAGGGCTAGGGAGAGCAGGGCCGTGGGGCTGGCAGAGGGTCACCCATGGCCCTGGATGAGCTCCTGGCCAGTGAAGGCTGCAGAAAGAGCCCTGCTCGAGGAGAGGGTAGGGAGGAGAGCGAGACTGTCTCCCCACTGCACGTTTTGGCAGCGATCTTGGTACACACAACTCCCCAGTGGGATGTACCCAGCCAGTCTGGTGGGTCTGGCAGGAATGAAAAGCACACGGACAGGGCCCATGGGGCAAGAGCTATAGGACTTCAGTTATGAACAGGTGACCAAAATGGGTATCATGTTTTATTTAGGTATCAGCTGGGTATCGGGGCTGTAGCTCTGCTCACACACAAAGGAAGTAACCATAAATTCCCTGAGTCACCCAGGAAGTCCCCAGCTCCGTGTCTACCCTTCTGAGAAATGGATGGGACCAACATTGAACCCTGAGGCACTGCATGCCACGTGTCCGTGATACGGAAACAGATGATTTCTCCGGATCATCATGGTTAGGTGTTTGTCTCATGGTTACAGCAATCCCGAGGACATAATTTCAGACACTCCTTCTTTCATGGTCCAATTCATGGGCTTTGAGTATGGTAGTTAACAGCCTATCTGGAGAATCTGGCCCTCCCCTCCTGGACTTGGGCTGTGGACGTGATCATACTGTACCTAGATAAGGCCCTTATCATCTAGGGTGGCTGATGAGCACTCTTCTCTACATAGAGAAGGTATTTAAGAGAGATTTTCTATATAGTTAAGATAATCGTCGACAAGGGCTCACACATGTGCTGGAGCAGTCACGGAGGACCATGACCAGCAGGACTGCGGGGACTGTTCCCAGCAGGGGGTTGGGGCAGCTTGCTTGATCCCAGTGATGCCACCTCTGCGAGGACTCTTGCAACTGGGATTCCTGTCACTGTTTGGAACCAGCATCCTCTTCAAGAGATCTGAGCTCTACTTGAGCACCATGCTATGCCAAGAAGATCTCAATCTACGCCAAGAAGTCCCAAGTAAAGTTTGGTGGTGATGATGATCATGATGATTAACAAAACATCTCCCCATGAGTGTCTGTATGACGCCCTAGCAGCAGTATGCAGCGCATTTCTGTCAGATGTCTCCTGCCTCCTCCATCTCTTGCGCCCTGAACGTTCACAGTGAGGGAACGATGGTGACCAAGATGATGTGATATTTATCCCATGGGCTGGATTTCATCCCACAAGGAGGTCTGCAGCAAGGCTTGGGGAGTGCCAATGGACACAAGATTGATGGAGGTGGAGGGCAGAAACGCAAGTTCCTGCAATTAGCGCTCATGGCTCAGAATCAAAATAACCCATCAAATCCCATGCTAAAGAGGGCAAAACAGCTACAGGGAAGCAACCTCAGGCACATGCACCCACTAAGGCCTAGCGTGTCCCCAGCAGCGCCATGTCTTTCTGCTGGTGATTGGCAGGGCTGGGTGCATTGAAGCTGTGTTGGGTGTCCTCACAGCCTTTCAAATGTGCAAATTCCCATGCCAACTCCCTGCCTTGCTCCTTGGTGCTGATATACAGCCAGGAGAAGACACACAGCCCCGTCGGCAGCTGCCTGCAGGCAGCATTGGCCACAGAGGGACGTGGGGAACCCCTGAGCTGGCCACGCACCCCTCTGCTCCCCACATTTCTAGACCCTGTAAAGCCTGGTCTAAATGCTGCCTCAAAACACGAGGACATGAGGAGGCTCATTGGAAAGGGACTTCTAGCAGAGCAGCCGCAGATTTGAGAACAGCATGGACTGGGGGCAGCATAATTGTTCTCCCTTCTGAGAAGCTGTAAAAGAACAGCCTCTCCAGAAATGCTGCAAAGAGACCCAGAAAAGCTGCTCAATTTTGCAGAGCAAAAAAAAAAAAAAAAGAGAGAGGCAATGTGGAAAAAAAAATAACATTGCTTAAGAATACAGAGAGGCTTCCGAAAGAGGAAAAACAAAAAGCAAACAATATGCAACCCCCCTAGTAAGGCACACCAAACAAGTGGAAAAGCTTGCTAAAGCTACCAGTGCTATTACTAAAACTTTGCCAAGAACCCGGCTGCCAGGAACCGTGGTGAGATAGGTCACATGGCAACATGGGCTGCTGGAGAGCTTGATAAGATCCTGCCAGCCCCTCAGGGACAGCAGCACCCAGAAGACGGCAGCGCTTTGGGGACAGCAGCGCTCCGGGATGGGAGCTCGAGGAACCGCCTTGGCTCCAGACCTGCCTTTCCTGGAAATCATCACGGTCAGCAGGGAGGGAGGAAGTGGCTGGGCAGACCAATCACTCTGCACAGCGCTTGTTCCTCCAGCGAGTTGTTTCTGTCTGCGCTGCCCATTTCCAGTAAATGACACAGGCTGCATCAGGCAGTTTTGGGGACGGACCTGCCATGTTTGCCCATGCACGGCACCACATGGCTCCTGTGCTCACCAAGAGCAGAGGACCCGGCATGGGGCTCTGGGTCTGACCCAGCTTGGCCAGCACCTGCTCCCTGCACGCAGGGTTCTCCCTGTGCCACCCCGTCTGTGCACAGAGCTGTTGTGCCTGGAGCAGGATGCAGAACAGCAGAACTACATGACCAAGCAGCCAGGGCCAACTGGAAGAAGGAGAAGCCAGAGCAGGGGTGGGGGGTCCCCCCTCCATTGCAGAGGGCTCCCCCAGAACTGCCAAGGGAGGGAACTCAACACTGACATTAGCTGGAACCCAACACAATGTCTGGAACAGGAAGCACTTCGTCCTTAGCGACAAATCTCTACTGAAAATGACCTAAGAACTTCTTGGACCTGAAGGAGCACCTGGCTGGGGAAAGCAGAATGTGAGGGTGCATATGTAGAGGGTCCCTGCTCCCTTGGACCTTCCCTGTTCCTGTCTCCCACACGAGCCCGTCTGTCCTTGCCAGCTGGCAATGTAGGTCATTGTGCTCCCCTTTCTTCCCAGCTTACATCTACAAAATGCACCACACTGAGTTCAAAAATAAAATCTCATTTTATTCCCCTTTTTGAGACTCTTCTCGCAAAGATGAAAACAAGCTCAGAGCATAGACCGAAACACGGCTCTACCCTGCTTGGTAGAGCACAAGCTGCAGGTAGCGGGTGCACCAGTGCTGTACCAGCGGACACACAGATATAGAGGGATGCTTTGTTTGAACCCTGCTAGGATGGGGGAGGCAAGTGCAGGGGCTTGCCAACAGCCTGGGTGCTGGGGACCCGGGCAGGGGGTGCCCAATGCTGACAAGGGAGGGATGAGGGACCCCTATGGCAGGTAGGTCATCTAGGGTTTGCTCATAGGGTTGATTCAGAGGTGACTGTGGAAGCACCAAAAGGCATTATTGCTAGGAAGACATCCACGTTGCATGTCTGTAGGGGCTCTCATGCAGAGGGAATGATGGTAGGTGTTGGAGCTCATGGTGTGGCGTAGTCCACACAAGTCCCCATGAGAAGGAAAACATGGCACGTGAAGGGGCAGCTCCTGAGTCCCTTGTGAGGAGCTTATCAGAGAAAAAATTCCACTCTCATGATTTTTTCAGACAGGTGAGAGCTGATATAAACTTCAGATATATTATGAGGCCCCATGTCTGGAAGGGAGCTGCCTCCAGCATACAAAGCTCAGAGGCAACAAGCTGCTGAGCAAAGGCCTTTGCTCCAAGCCCAGCAGATGCCAGCTGAGAGCTAAGTCCCAGCTAGAGAAGAGCAATGGCACACAGGCTGTTCCTGTCCTGACTCCGAGGCTTCTGGTTTGGAAGGAACTTGCTGAAGAACCTCAAAGCAGCTTGAGCAGAGCTCCTGCTGAGTCCCTGGTAGCATCAGCACACAGCCCAGCAGTTTCCCTGGGCCTGGAATACTAAGCTACAAGAGTGAGAAGTGATAAGTAGAAAAGTGAGGTGACAAGCAGAGGGTTGCACCATCCTTCATGGCAGGTAGGACCGACACCTGAGTCACAGCACCTTTCCTAGGCTGGTAGAGGTGCTGTTGGAGAGGCTTATCCTTCTTCGTCTGGGTTCACTCGAGTGAAGACATTGTGACCGGTCCTGCAGGGAAGCAGGTGTATGACAGACCCCATTGGTGCCCACTCAGCAGATGGGCAAACATCCCTAGGGAGAGGGATGCCGCTGCTCACCTGGTGGCTTTCCAGTCATTGCCCAGGTCATCGACCTTCTCGCGCAGGAGCCAGGCTGTCTGCAAGACCTCTCGCTCCTTGTCGTCCATGAAGCACTGGCCCACAAAGACAGCCGTGGAGTCTGAGGAGATCAAGCAGCCATCAGCTCCCACAGGGTTTGCCCCGACAAGGTGTGCGTCAGGCTGTGTCATGCTGTCTGCAAGGTGCTCAGCAGACAGACAGACGCTGGCCAGAGCAGGGATGGGAGGCCAAGCAACAGGACCTGCCTTGTCCACCCAGAGCTACTGCCCCTACATACCAGAAAAATTCTTCCAGTTGACGACAAAGCCAAACGTGCACTTGTCGTCGTCATCCAAGTGCTGGGACCCACGGAGTGGCGAAGGCTTGATCGGCTTCTGAGTGCTTGAGACAGCAGTGTGGTACATGCCGGAGAAGTCGCCCTGGCTGTCCACGTTGAACACCTGCATCTTGGAGCCCAGGTCGTTCTTCCACCATCCGGTCAGGTTGCACTGTTGAGGGAAGGAGTCAGTGTGGTGCTCCAGGGCTGACCCGTATGCAGCATCAGGAGGACAACCCCTGCCTGCCAGGCCCATGGAGCTCTCCTGCCTGACCACAGAGCATCCTCCTGGGCAGCAGAGGCCACCTGAGGAGCCCTTGGAGTCACTCCTAACCTTGCATCTCCTGAGAGGTTCCTTGCATGTGGCAGATCCTGAGTAAACACCTGTGAGCACCAAAATGTTGCTAACTCTTGGGAAACTTTGCTAAATTCTCTCTGTGATTCACCACCTCCATGAATAGGAACCATTGACTGAATCTGGGACCAGGATCGGGCCCAGACTCCTTTCAGGAGGAGCTTGGAGCAAGGGGGTCTCCAGATAGGTTCTCCCTGGCACTTTCAGCTGATCCTGTCCTCCACACAGCAAATATCTGAGTGGAACTTGCCATTGCCTACTTGCATCTGACCTTGTCTGGACACTATTTAACCTCACCTCAACTTATTGTTGCTTCTGTCTTAGGAGTGAGGTGTATCACTCCTCATTGATCCCCAATGAGTTTCCCCAAAGACTTCAGCTGTGGGGCAGGCACCAAATTCACCTTGCTGCTTCTCATGGGCTGGTTCTTTGCACTGCCTAGCCACCTCTTGACGTTTGCTCCTTTTTCTTCCTTCATGTTGGCCTTCTCCTCTCTGAGGGTCTCAGCTGGCTCGCAAAATAGCTTTAAAAACAGATAAAAAAACAAGTTAGGGTTTTGGCAGCAGTAGCAGCTGCTTTCGGGAGCTTAGGAAAAAAAAAAAAAAAAAAAAAAAAGAAAAAAGCTCTAAAGGTAGGAGCACCAGACCAGACAGACAGGATCTGTTTGGCGGGAGGGTGTCCGGGGGGAGCTGTGGGGAACTCATGCCATACTTGGCACATGTGCCGGGGCTCTGAGGAGAGCCCTCTGCCCTGGACAGAGTCCAGGGGGATCCCCCAGATTCCGTGGGTCAGGGATCCCCATGTGCATGGATCCTGGAGCATGGGCTCCCCCCAGAGCTACCCCTGGGGATGGGTCGTGTCCCCATTCCTCTCCTCCCCCACTCAGCAGAGCTCCCACTCCTGTTCTACTCGGAGCTGGGCTGCCCCTGGGGCTGCTCGTGTCCCATCCTTCCTGGAACAGGTTTCCCACACGTGTCCCACCCAGGATGGCTCATGTCCCATTTCACTCCATAGCTGCGCTGCCCCTGGAGAGGGCTCAAGTCCTGCCTCGCACAGAGCAAAGCTCCCATGCGTGTCCCATCGTGGATCAGGGCTGCCCCTGCAGATGGCTCGTGTCCCACCCCGGACCCCGGGGGTTGGCTCATGTCCCACCCCTCGGAGCAGGACTCCCACGCGTATCCCACTCCGGCACGGGGGCTCCCACGTGTGTCCCCGCTCCCACCTGGCTTCCCACGGCAGCTCCGGCCAAGGCACCTCCGAGGAGAGCGGAAAGGAGACGGTGGCGGCTGCTCATCTCCGCAGGCTGCAGGGTGGCGGAGCCACCGTCCCTTTAAAGCGCAGCTCAGCTTCCACTGCCTCCGCGCGGAACGCCCACGGATGAGCCAGGCTGACAGCACTGCATACTCAAACCTGTGACTTCCCGTAAAGCAGCTGTTTTCTGTTTCTCTTTCTGTTTCTGTTCCTATTTCTGTTTCCGTGAGAAAGGAACAGGATGTGCTGCTCACTGCTGTTGCGATGGGGCTTTGGTTTTATGCAGGGTTTGGACAACAGGTTTCCAAGAATTGCTGCAGCAGGCAGTCCTGCTCGAGAGCAGCAGTTGTGACTGCGGAGCAGCGACCCGGAGCAGCTCCCTGCTCTGTCCGATTCCGGTGGGTCCTGCTGCCTCCAGGCTGCCTCTTCTGGGAAGAGCCAAGCTTCCCACAAACTGCCCAGTGCCTGCACAATCTGGTGCTGCTCCTCTGTCAAGGGACAGCTTCACTTTTGCTATCTGAAGTGGCTGGTTGCATTTGGGACTGTGCTCCGAAGGATGTGAATGAGGCTGCTCCCCAGGCTCCGCTGCTCTCATCTTCCTCCATGTCCCACAGTCCTTACTGGGCTTGAGTCCCCACCCAAAACCCATGTGTCCCTGCTGAGCACCCTGGGCATGCGGCCCCAAGGCAACTCAGGCCCTGGTGCTGCAGCTCTGCGTCCCACTGTTAGCAGGACTCATCCTGTCCCCATCTTTCCAGATTTCTAACTTTCCAGATCAGTTATCCTCGAGGTAATTGACCCCCTGATCTGGAAGACACCTATGGAGAGCAGAAGAAACCCCTCATAATTCAGGAGGAAACAGTCCTCCTGCTACTTCACTAGGACACACACAAGTCTATAGTGCCAGATGAGATTCACACAAGGGTTCTGAGGGAGCAGACGGAAGTGCTCACCACTATCTAGCAACTGTCCTGGTCAACATGGGAGGTCCCAGATGACTGGAGCCTGGTCAATGTGACACCCATCTACAAGAAGGGTCAGATGGAGGATCCGGGGAACTACAGACCCATCAGCCTCACCTGGAAAAGTTATGGAGCAGATCATCTTGAGGGCGATTACACAGCATGCGTGCGACAGCTAGGGGATCAGGCCCAGCCAACATGGGTTCATGAAAGTCAGGTCCTGACTCACCAACATGATCACCTTCTATGACCAGGTAACTTGCCTGGTGGATGAGGGAAAGGCTGTGGAAGTGGTCTGCTTCTTAGACCTCAGGAAGGCCTTTGACATAGCCTCCTGCTGCCTTCTCCTGGAGAAACTGGCAGCTCATGGCTTAGAATGTACTCTTTGCTGAGTGAAAAATTGGCTGGATGGCCAGGCCCAGAGAGTGGTGGTGAATGGAGTTAAATCCATCTGGTGACCGATCACGAGCGGTGTTCCCCAGGGGTCTGTGTTGAGGCCTGTCCTCCTTAATATCTTTGTCAACGATTTGTAGGAAGAGATAGAGTGCACCCTCAGCAAATTTGCAGATGACATCATGCTGAGAGGAAGAGTTGATCTGCTTGAGGGTGGGAAGGTTCTGCAGAAGGATCTGGACAGGCTGAATTGATGGACTGAGGCCAATTGTATGAGGTTCAACAAGGCCAAGTGCTGTGTGTGTTTGGTCACAACAAGCCCATGCAGTGCTACCGGCTTGGAGCTGAATGGCTGGAGATCTGTGTGACAGAAAAAGACCTGGGAGTGCTCATTGACAGCCAGCTGAAATGAGCCAACAGTGTGCCCAGGTAGCCAAGAAGGCCGAGGGCCTCCTGGCTGATATCAGGAACAGTGCAGCCAGCAGGACCAGGAGACAGATCGTTTCTCTGTACTCAGCACTGGTGAGGCTGCACCTTGAATACTGTGCTCAGTTTTAGGCCCCTGGCTACAAGAAAGACCTGGAGGTGTTGGAATGTGTCCAAAGAAGGGCAGTAAAGCTGGTAAAGGTGCTGGAGCACAGATCTTAGGAGGAGCAGCTGAGAGAGATGGTGTTATTTGGTCTGCAGAAGAGGACCAAGGTAACCACTTCGACAGAACTCAGTTGCTTTTTTGTAACTACCTGAAAATAGGTTGTAGTGAGGCAGGAGTCAATCTCTTCTCCAGAATAACTACTGATAGGACAAGAAGAAATGGCCTCAAGCTGTGCTGGGGAGGTTCAGGTTAGACATTAGGAGGAATTTCTACACAGAAAGAGTGGTGAAACTTTGGAACAGGCTACCCAGGGAAGTGATGGAGTCACCATGCCTGGCAGTGTTCAAGAAAAGTGTAGATGAGGCACTTAGGGATGTTTAACAGATATGCAGTTGAAGGACTCAGCAATCTCAAAGGTCTTTTCCAGCCATAATAATTCTATGATTCTGTGATCCATATCTAGTGATCCGGGTTGTGCTCTATTACTGGGAAATAAATGCACGTATTTTGGTTAATATACTACATGGATCCCTCTAGTATCTGCCTTACAACACCCAGTCTATCCTGCAGCAACCTTGGAGTCTTGTCCCCTTTGGTGACCTTCATGCCTGGACACACACGTTTCCAGGTGGATCTCTGGTGACTGCTCCAGCTCTGAGGCTCTCCTGGGAGCTGACCCCAGCCCCTACACAGCCTTTCATGGCTTTTTTGACCTCTGAGCCTCCCTGTCTCCTCCAGTGTCTATCCTGAAATGTGCGCCCAGAGCCCTGACTCCCAAGCCTGGGGCAGCCCATGCCGTGCGCACTTTGCCTGGGCTGCAGATCCGGGGCCCTTTATAGCGTGGGAGCTGGGGAGGGCAGCGACGGCGCCTGCCGGGCCTGCTGCCAAGGACGGGCCCCCGACGGGGCTGCCCTGGCCTTGCAAGGGGCACACACTGTCCATGCCCACGGCTGGCAGCAGCCCAGGTGTTGCCGGCGGATCCCGAAGCTGGGACTGGCTGAGTCGGCCAAGCTTGGAGATGTGGGAAGCACCACATGGGGACCCAGCAGCAAGGACAGCGATGGCGCGGGAGCCCGGGACGGCATGAGGAGGGCACAGAGAGACAAGAGTCGAGTGGCTGCTTGCAGAAAAGCTTTACTGAGAGTGGGGTAGGTGATGGGGTTGAGGGGCCTGCACTGGTCGAGCCCAGTCTGGAGATGAGGCAGCGGTGGGAGGAAGAGGCAGTGCGATCCCCAGTTCCATCACTCCACATATGGTGGCACCTTGCGGCTGAAGGTGTCGACGTCGATACTGTGGGACACAGAGCAGGGAAAGGAGATTTAGGGAGGGAAACAGAACAGCCCTGCTGGCCTGGCACCCTGATGGTGAGCTTAGAGATGTAGGGGCTGTGCAGGGTAACACGTCCCCGGGGCCCCACACCCAGTGTCTGCAGCACCACGGAGCGGGGGCCACCGTCCTCTGCCTCCCCGATCCACTGTTTGCTCTGCCGCTGGGCAGGATTAAAGGCTCTTAAGCACAAGGTATGTTGCCCACGTTATTCCCTGGCTCCATGCCTGGGACTGTGTGCACGGGGCTGTGTTCCCTGTGCCGCTGGGGCTCACCTGGTGGCTTTCCCGTTGTCGTGGATGCTGTCAACCCGCAATCGCATTAGCCACGTGGTCTTCAAAATTTCCTTTCCATGCTCATCCACAAAGCACTGGCCCACAAAGACACTGGTGCAGAGTGAGGACAGGAGGAGGGCAGAAAGCGCCAACCAGAGGCGTGAACCACCCCACAGGATGGCCGGGTAAGGCAATGGTCGGGCTCTGCCCTCTCCTCTTCGCAGACTGGGTATGCCCCAGATGTGAGTCATGCTTGAGGACTGGGAGGTGCCACCACCAAAACAGCTCCAGGGTAGGGGATGGAGGAGCACCAGGGACACCAGAGGAGAGGAGAGGGCAGGACAGCAGCTGGGACACTGCAGGGGAGGTGGCAGCACTGTCACAAACATCACAGGGGAGGGCAGGGGACCATCAGACAATCACAGACTGGCAGAGTTTGGAAGGGACCTCTGGAGAGATCTTTTCCTCATAGAAGACGTGTTCCAGTTCTCTAATGATCTTCATAGCCCTGCACTGGGCTCTCCAGCAGTGCCATGTCTCTCTTGTGCTGGGGTGATAGGAAATGACAGGGGAGGCGAGGGCAAGGGATCCTGAAGGATGTCCTGAACAAGGACAAGGTCGCAATGGGGACACGACAAGGGTGTCACGGGAGCATCGGTTGCATCTCAGGAGAGGGCATAGGATCATCAGAGATACTGCAGATAGGGTCAAGGAGCTGTTGGGGACTTCACAGTAAGGCTAGGGAAGGGAGAAGCACCTGAGAAATTCCATCTGACAGTGAAACCGAAGGTGGGCTCTTCTTTATCAATGTGCTGGAATCCCCGCAGTGGAGATGTCTTGATTTCATTTGGTTTGTCTGCCTCAGAGGTGGTGTAGGAGCCATTGAACAGCCTTCGCAGCCATTGAACAGCCATTGAACAGAGCCTTCGCTGTTCACAACACCAATGGTCATAGTGGTGCCCAGGTCGTTGTCCCAAGTTCCTGTCAGGTTACACTGCAAAGAGAGAATGAACACGGGGCACCCGGCACCCAGGTCCACGGCACTGCCGGCCGTGCCTCGAGACAGCCCAGTTCGCGGCTACCTTACCTTCCACTCAGCAGAGGAGCTGGGAATGGCCAGTGCCAGGGCGAGTGCCAGGAAGACGGGGGCCACCTGCATGGTGTCTGCAGCTGGGAGGCGGTTGCTGATGTCCGGGATGTGCTTCTCGCAGGGCTCTGTCTCTGTGCTGGATCCCTCCTTCTTTTTATTGCTGTCGGGCCCCCAACTCGGCCCAGGGATTGCATAACCTGGTGAAGTGCCAGGGCCTGAACCACAGGCTCAAGTTAGGATTGAATTACAGCTGAATACACCTCTGGCTTTGTAGAAGCACACAGAATTCACCTGCAGAACTGCTTAAGCTAACCTGCACACAGACTCATAAAATTGTATCTGTTGTAGGCACTCGTGCAAGTGTTGTTAACCTTGAAGGGAACTTTCCCATCCAAAGCTGGGGCTCTGGCCAGGTGTTAGTCCCGGATGATAAGGAAAGTAGGACATACCAGATGTTACCCCTCACAAAGAAAATGCAAGTTTTACTAATTCGGTTTTATAAAAGCTGAACCCTCTTGCAGCAAGTTTGGAGACCTCACTTATGGGTGGATACACTGTGTAAGACCTCCCAATTACTGGGAAGGTTCTCCAAATTCTCGCTGCAAGAGAGGCTCCGCAGTATCTGCAGATCTGGATGATGGTAACGTATTTAGGCAATTGGTGATGCATCTTTTTCTTAATCAATATTCCCTTTCTTGTATAGTATTGCTTAAGTGCATTACCTTGCTTATTTTGTCGGTAGACCTTAGTAAGCTTATTGTTTTGTTAGATTTCTGATTTAATTTCTGTATTATTAGATATTAAAGGTAAACATGACTGTTCTTTCCCTTGGTGTCTGGTTCGCTCTGCCACACCCCGTGAATTGGCAAAATACACTTGAGTAGTTGTCAGGATATGCTGAAGTGAGTGTGTGGCATTTCACTTGCTTTGTTATAATATTTTGTTTGTGTAAGTGCTCATTATGGTGTAAGTAAATTTCCTTGATTGGCGACATTTGACCTCTTTTATATCTTAATCTCACCGTGGGTGTAACAAAGAATCTTCCTGGACCAAAACATAAATTGGCATCGTGGACAAGTTTCAAACAAAATGTCAGCCTTTAAATCTAAACAGAATGTTAAACTGGTACTTTCAAAATCTAAATGGGATGTATCTACTCCATGTGACATTCCCACATGGGAAGATCTTCCCTCTAGTTCTTTGGCCCATGAGTGCGCCAAGGTTGCAGGACCATGAGAGCAATGGGAAAGTCAGGTGAAGGAAGCCAAACCACTGGATATATTAAAATGTATTTGAAGGTTACCTATGGAAAACAGAAAAGAGATTATGGGTTTGGGAAGACAGGGATGGATTTTGTTAACCGCATATTGGAAACATCACCAACAGAAAGAACACTTGGAAAGACAAATATGTGATTTGCAGAATCAGGTAGTAATGTTACAATGTCGAAATAAGCTACTTGTTGGTAAAGTGGATACTTTTCAGGTTGTGGCCAAAATTGCTGCAGTTTCGGTTGTGTGGTATAAATATAAGAAAAGAAAGGGATGGGTTAACTGTAAGAAAGTGCATGGTGTGATTGAAGAAGCAGGCGTACAATGGGATCAAGAGAAATGAGATTGTGATGTTTGGGATTCCATGGATTCCAATGGGGCTGGTTCCCCAGATGAATACGGAGGTGTAAGCCCTATGTGAAGATGGTAAACTGAAGCAGATGCTAATGGGCAGCAAATGAGGAAGGATATGGCTGAAGATTTTACTCAGCACCAAGTGACTGATATAACTGAAAGAGTTAAGCAGAGAGCGGGGGAGTCTCTGCTCTTATGGATGGTGCATTTACATGATCAGGAAGCTGCAGGGATAAGCCGAGATGCAGGGGATTCTAGGAAAGTTTTGATTTTGAGCTTACATTCTTTTGTACAGGACACATTTAGAAATAACACTCAGGACACAAACTTGTTGGCCCTGGCTGCTCAGGAATGTAATAATAAATGCCCTACAGAAAATGATTGGCAGGATCTGACCGTCAATGGTATACGTTGTGAGGCTGTATGCCATGTGAATAAAAGAGGATGGAATGAAGCTGGCCATTTTTATGGGGGACGCTGATACTTTGATAAGCAATTCCCTGCATGTTACCATGAGAAACAGACATATTACAACTGCCCCACCAGCACATAAAAATGTTATTATGATCCTTCTGATTGAGGAGACAGGTAATCCCTTAGATGAGGTAACTGAAAAAAATACAGCAGCTAGGCAGCCTTGGGGAATGGGCTCCCCGGGGTAGGACTGAGAACAGAAATAATCCCTGAGGTGGTGGAAGAGGTTTTTTCGAGAGAAATATTTGCTGCTTTATTAAGAGAAGGGATGTCTCGTGATAAGATTAGTGGTATCTCAACCCCTCATTTATGGAAGATGCATAAACAAAGCCCATTAAGAAAGTGCGGAATTCTAAAGCAGGAAATGTAGGAACAACTCAGCCTTTGGCATGACATGACTTCACATCCCCTCGCAGAGGTCCCACCATGAGTGAATCAGATGTTCTGAGGGAGGAGGAGGATTGGGAGCTATACTCTCACTTGTATACTTGGAAAGAGACTAGGGAAATAGTTCAGCATAGGAAACAACAAGGAAGTGATGGCCAAGCTTCAGTGCAAAGGGCACAGAAGGATTGGTGACCCCATGTGGAGCTTCAAATATTTTGGAAAAACTGGTCCTCTCAAACTGTAAAGGCCTTAATTGACACCAGAGTGGAGAACTCCTTAATATATGGAAATCCCAAGAAATTTAAACTGTAATTATTGCTGGTTTGGGAGGGACAAATTGAAGCTGTGCAAATGCAAATAGAAATGAAAATAGGGAAACTCCCTTGTATTCAGTTATCATTGTTCCTGTCCCTGAATATATCATTGGGATTGATATTTTGAAGGGACTGACTTTGAAAGATCTGATGGTTTGTACCAATTTGGAACAAAGAACTATATTAGTGTCCGGAGAATCTGTCGGAAAGATAAAAATGCCCCATGTGCAGATACCTATCACAACTAAATTGGTGGCTATGAAACTGTACAAGATTCTGGAGGACATGAAGACATGTCCCTGACAATTAAAGATTTAGTGGATGTGCAGGAGTTTTAAAACCCACTACCACAGCTCGGTAACCCGGTCTGGCTTGTCAAGAAGAGTGATGGGTCATGGATTTCAGAGGATTAAATTAACACACCCCACCTCTTATGGCAGCTGTACCAGATACTGCCACTTTGATTGAAAAAATCCAGAAGCATTCTGGAACTTGGTATGCAGTAATTGATTTGGTTGATACATTCTTTACTATAGCCGTTACTGAGGAGCACTGGGATTAGTTTGCCTTTACATGGCAGGAGTGATAAAATACGTTCACCAAGTTGCCCCAGGGATGGTTGCACCGTCCAACCATCTGGCATTGAACAGTGGTTGAGCCTTTGGATGAGATAAAGCTGCCCCTTCATACACAATTAATTCATTGTATAGATGATACCCTGATCCAGGGGAATAGTGAGGAGGAAGTGCTGCAAGTTCTCAAATTAATTGTGGATCAAATTAAAAAGAAAGGCTGGGAAATTAATCCTACCAAAATTCCAGGACCATCCCAAACAGGGACATTTTTAGGAATTCAGTGGCATTGTGGGCATTGGGGAATGCTACCCAAAGCTCGACAGAAAATTTTAGATTTTATAGTGCCACAAAACAAAAAGGAGGCATGAAGATTCATCAGATTATTTGGTTTTGGGAGACAACATATCCTGCATTTAGGACAAATCTTAACCCCATTGTATAAAGTAACAAGGAAGCAATGTGAATTTGAATGGGGAAATGAGCAGAAGGCTACCTTTGAAAAGGCAGCGAAAGAGGGTGTTCAAAGGGTTTTAGAATTATGACCCATGCAAATGGGAAAAGTTGATCAAAATGCATCTGTAAATAGGTCTCATGATAATCGGAGCCTCTGGCAGAAACAAGAAAAGAAGAAGGTTCCCCTGAGGTTTTGGGGGAGAAAGGTCCCGGAGGCAGGAATTAACTACACTCTTTCAAAAAACAATTACTGGCATGTTATTGGGTATCATTAGAAGCAGAACAACTTACAATAGGACATGAAATGGCTCTTGGTCCATAAATTCCTATTATGCAATGGATTAAAAATTCTCTGAAGACCCATCGATTTGGGCACACTCAGGAGTCGAGTATTATAAAGTGGAAGTGGTATATTGCGGGTATAGCCAAAGTAGGCATTGCAGGAGTAGCTACCCTTCATGAGGGATTAAGAGGTAAGTCCCATTCTGTTTAGATTTAAAGGTTGACATTTTGTTTGAAATTGGTCCATGACGCCAATTTATGTTTTGGTCCAGGAAGATTCTTTGTTACACCCACGGTGAGATTAAGATATAAAAGAGGTCAAATGTCTCCAATCAAGGAAATTTACTTACATCATAATGAGCACTTACACTAACAAAATATTATAACAAAGCGAGTGAAATGCCATACACTCACTTCAGCGTATCCTGACGACTACGCAAATGTATGTAAGGGATGGCAGCAGTGGGTTCTGCAAGAGTGTCATGCGCCTCTGGCTACAGAAACCCAAAATGGTTTTTTTGGGTTGTTTGTTACTTCTTTACCATAATTTAACAGTTGTTTGTCCTCTAATATCAGAAAATCTGAAGAGAATAATTAGTATACTTATAATAAGCCAGTTTACCTTTTGATGGAATAGGATTGAGTTAGATTGCTGGGTAACCCTTTTCTTTTTGTTTTTAGTAAATATTATCGGGTATGAATACCAAAGTTACTTGTGAGCTTTAAGTCTTTGTGATCCCTTGAGGTCTCTTGCCCTCCTGTTAGTGGTCTCTATTCTTTAGACTCTATTTCTTGAATAATGACAAGGTAAACAATGTCCGGATCTTGCTCTCTTCACAGTGGTCCCTACTCTTTAGCCCTTAATAATGCCAAGTAAAAGGTGTCCAGACCTTGTCCTCCTCTTAGTGGTCCTTTATGTCCAGCTGAGGTACTGGAATGCCAGCCTAAATAGGGTCCAACACAATCCAGTACCCACACGGTGCATTTGGTAATGAGGGGTGCAGAATCCCGTGGTCAGGGGTGTGTGGACAGGACCACAATATGGGAACATCCAGGTTATGCAATCCATGGGCAGAGTTGGGGGCCCAGCAGCAATAAAAAGGAGGAGGATCCAGCACACAGACAGAGCCCTGCAAGGAGCAATTTGTCCATGCAATGGGTTAAAAGTTTTCTGAAGGCTCATCAAATTAGGCACGCTTGGGAGTAGAGTATTATAAAGTGGAAGTGGTATATTGCGGGTATAGCCAAAGTAGGCATTGCAGGAGTAGTTATCCTTCATGAGCGAGTAGCTACAGTCTCCATGAGGAATTGAGAGGTAAGTTCCAATTTTATAGCTGAACAGGAGTCCCTAGTACAATGGGGAAAAACTTTAGATCAGCTAACACCACTGCAAAAAGAGCATGCTTGGTGTACGGATGAATCAGCAAAATATATAGGAGAAAAGAACTGGAGAAGGGAAAAGCAGTCAATATGCTGAATTATAGGCAACTTCTATGTCTTTGAGACAGAAAGATATAGGACAATGTCGTTTATATACTGATTCCTAATCAGAACTGCACGGTCCTGCACCTGGGGAGAAACAACCCCAGACACCAGTACAGGCTGGGGACCGACCTACCGGAGAGCAGCTCTGCAGAGAAGGACCTTGGCGTCATGGTGGACAACAGGTTGACCATGAGGCAGCAGAGTGCCCTCATGGCCAAGAAGGCCAGTGGGATCCTGGGGTGCATTAAGAGGAGCATCTCCAGCAGGTCGAGGGAGGGGATCCTGCCCCTCTACTCAGCCTTGGTGAGGCCACATCTGGAGCACTGTGTCCAGTTCTGGGCCCCCCAGTACAAGAGGGATGTGGAGCTGCTGGAGAGAGTCCAGCGCAGGGCCACGAGGATGATCAGGGGCCTGGAACATCTGCCCTATAAGGAGAGGCTGATGGAGCTGGGCCTGTTCAGCCTGGAGAAGAGAAGGCTGAGAGGGGACCTGATCAGTGTCTATAAGTACCTCAAGGGAGAGAGTGAGGAGGATGGAGCCGGCCTCTTTTCAGTGGTGGCCACCAACAGAACTAGAGGAAATGGCCTCAAACTGAAACACCAAAAATTCCACAGGAACTTAAGGAAAAATTTTATGACATTGAGGGTGTCAGAGCACCGGAACAGGCTGCCCAGAGAGGTTGTGGAGTCTCCTTCTCTGGAGATCTTTAAGACCCACTTGGATGCAGTCCTGTGCCACATGCTCTAGGTGGCCCTGCGTGTGCAGGGGGTTGGACTAGATGACCTCTAGAGGTCCCTTCCAGCCTTAGGCATTCTGTGACTCTATGATTCGTTGTTTGGTTGCCAATGTGGGTAGCCAAAGATTGTAAGATACACTCCAAGGAGGTCTGAGGAAAGGAACTATGGAATGATATCTGGGAAATGGTATGTAGAACTAATGTGACAGTATTTCATGTCAATGACCACAGTAATATGAACACTTTAGAAGGACTTTATAACTCTGTTGTAGACAAGCAGGCAAAGATTTCCCAAGATGGACTGGAATTCCCTCTGAGGAAGGATCATGAACGCTTAGCAAAATGGGCACACCAAAAATGTGGATATCTCGGAGAAAAGGCCACTTACAGGTGGGCTCAGGAGCGTGGCATTCCAATATCACTTGATATGATCAAAAGTATAATTGCCCAATGCCCTGTGTGCCAACATAATCACAAACGCCTGGTACCACACATTGTAAAAGGGCAATACAGGAGACCTTTACTCCAGGATAGAGGATGTAAATATGTTTGTACTGCTGTAGATACATACTCTGGATATATAATTGCCCATCCTTGTCAGAAGGCTACTCATCATAGTACTATTTCTACTATAGTCATAATAATTTTGTATTATGGAATTCTGATACAGATTCAAACAGATAGTGGGTCTCATTTTCAGAATAAATTTGTTCAACAATATGCTGAGCGGCAAAATATTCAGTGTGTTTTCCATACCCCCTATTATTCCCAAGCTCCAGGATTGATTAAATGGATGAATGGGCTGTTGAAGTAGTAGCTAAGAAAAACTGGGAGATGAACACCTGTCCCGAAGAAGAACCTATCTCACAGATACATTACATATCCTTAACAATAGGCCCATAGGAGACATGGAGACCTTGACGCACATAATCACACCCACTTGCAGATACAGTCTTCAACTGTGAGTGAGATTTTAACTTATTGGGAAATTACCTCAGGAGCGATGACCCGCTACTGAGCCACTCCAGAGGCTGCGAGCTGGATGTCTACACACTAGAATTGATCAAAATAAATCCAAACCAGACGAAAGTTATCAACACCGGAACAGGAATTCAAATTCCTCTAGGTCACTGGTTTGATAAATGCTCATTCGAGTTAAGCTTTGAAAAGTGTCCATGTTATGGGAGGAGTGATTGATTCTGGTTATCAGAGAGAGATTGAAGTGATCCTGTTAAATAGTGGTGAACAAGATTTGGTTATTCAACCGCATGAGAGAATAGCACAATTACTGTACTGACAGTTTTGAAGATGATTCTGAAAAAAGAGGATCCACCTCAAGTCACCACCATTTGTGGGGACAAAGGTTTGATCCACCAGTTTTAATAATGGAGCTAAAATATGGGTCCGAAGGCTAAACAGTCCTCCTGAACCATCTAAATAATAGCAATAGGAAAGGACAACATCATTTTGATCATGAAACCTGGGCAAGAAAAATGGGAACATGTCCCCCCAACGTAATTTTATCTGTGAGAATAGGTAGATGGTGTAGGATTTTGTCTTGCAGAACCTGCACAGCTGGTACTACCTGTTTACCACCACTCCGCCTTCGGTAAAGGATTTTATGAAGGAAAGATGGACTTCGGACTTTGGTGTGGTGAAACTAAAGACCTTTATTTAGAGTTAAATGCAACTTACATAGCTCCAGACCCCGGAAACAGTTCCTATTCTATAACAATTAAAGGCCTTCCTGCGAGCAACATAGCTGGTGAGGTTAAACCCTGGTTGCAAAGCTCTCATAGGCTCTATAGCTGCATTAACCGCCCTTAAGTTATGCAACATTCTCCATTTACCATTTTTCTTTGGAAGCACAAAAACTAGAGTATTCCATGGGCTAGGTGTTAGTTGTAGATGTCCTGCCGCCAACTGCTCCTCTACCAGCATATGTAGCTGTTGCAGTCACTCTTTTCGTAGGGACCACTGGTCTACTCAAACCAGTGTATTGGTGCGCCACGTGAGATGAATAGATTGAATCTGGGCTGGCGGCCTGCCAGTAGGCCCTGTTGAAAAATTGTCGAGTCTTCTTTGGCGGTGCCCATGCAAAAGGTTGTGCTAAGTTGCCCTAGCAGATCACGGCCCCAGAGAGTACATGGTACAGACAGCACCAAAGGTGCTATGTGATCTATGGTGCCATTCGGATCGAACATTGTTAACAAACGTACGCTCTGTCGTGGTCACTGCATGCCTCCCACAGCCACAATGGTGGCCGCTGGCTCCTTAGACCAATGCGGTGGCCAGTCACTTGCATGTACAATCAAAACATCTGGCCCTGCATCCACCAGCCATGCAAACTGAATTCCTTTGATAGTGGGTGTCAGTAGCAGCTTCTGTTGTACAATCTGCTTTGCCCAGAAAATGTACGGCTCTCCTGTACTTCCAAAACCTCGTGATCCCCTCTCTTGTTCGTGTCCTTGCATTGGAGGGCTTGGAAAAGGGACCAACTGCACAATCTGCTGCCCAGTGGGAATATAACACGGGGGCATGGGAGTCCATGCCATAATTTGAATTTCCCCTATAAAATCAGCTTCAATAATTCCAGGCAACAATGCTAATCTTATTGTAGAAGAATGTCCTAAGAAAAGTGCTTGTCTACCCTCTCCCAAAGGTCCAAACACCCCTGCTGGAATCAGCATGACTCAGGTATCAGTTAAGGTTACATCTCGGTTAGTGGCCAGGTCCAGTCCCGCACTTCCTCTTGTGGCTTGCCCGAGTGTACTGGCCAAGCGCTGTTTTGCTGCCTGCTCCATTTCTCTGAGTATTAGAGGTGCGCAGCCTTGCCCCTTTTCCCCATTTCCCAACAAAGAACCCAGGGGTTGACCATTAGCATGAAATTTAGATCGACACTCATTAGTCCAGTGAGGCCCTTTCTGACAACGCAACATAAGCAAGCTGGAGCTGGCTTACCTCTGCCTCCCAGCTCTTTGGGGCAGTGTTTCTTAAGATGGCCATTCTCTCCACATCAAAAACATTTCCCTGTCCTTCTCTTTTGAGGCGGGATTTGATTTTACGCAGTCAAATGTACCGCAAGGGCTATAGCCAATGCATTGGCACTATGTTTGGCAATGCTGATATTCTGGCAAACTTTGATCATGTGAGCAATAGACAGGTTTTGAGGTTTCAGGGTATGCAATGCCCTTTTACAATCAGAATTTGCATTGCCAAAGGTAAGCTGTTTAAGGCAGCATTTCTTGGGCCTCTGGATGCTCAACCTGTCGCTCCAAGGCTCTCTGCAAGCCATCTAAGAACGCAAAGTGACCTTCCGTCGAGGCTTGGGTGATTGTTGCGAATGATTGGGCAGTCTTAGATCTAGCATTTGGTATTCATTGCAAAGCGTGTAAAGCTAGCTCTTTAATTGGGACATATACTGGCCTTTGGTACCCAATTTGCATCCATGGGACGTTGTGAGGACCTTCCCCATCGAGCATTTGGTATGAGGCTTGCACGCACTGCCCAATATTGTCCATAGCCTGTAGGGTGGATGTTTCTTTAAATTCATCTAACCATGCTCTATAACTGATAGGGGTCAAGATCATTTGCAACACTGATTTCTAGTCATGTGGAGTTAACATATAACTTTCTGCTATTGATACCAACAAAATCACAGTTTTGTTTTATTATATTCCACTTTCCTTTACCACCTTCCACAATTCTTTTATAGCTTCACATGGCAGTAGTTCCCACTGCAGCGGCACATGAGGTCGGTACATAACCGGCATAGCCATTAACATTTCTAAGTCCTCCCACTGAACTGCCTCTCTTCTGAACATTTCCCAGCGATCCGACCCTTTTGTAACCTCGTTATATGGGTCTGGGGAGTACAAATCGGGTTCCCTCTCAGTGTCCACGGGGCCTAGGTCAAACAGATCGCAGCATGGAAGATCAGCTGTCCCCTACACCATGGTTTGTCCCCCTGAACGTCCCAGGTCATTTTTAAGGTGAGCATGATCTGCCACCAGGTGGTCTCATGTTTTACCGCAGCTGCATCACCATCCACCATCACTTCCTTAAGGTGCTTTCCAAGATCTTCCTCGATGGAATGTGCCTTCCTTCGGGAAAGCAGGTACCTTCTCCTGAATCCACTGTAGTAGCATGACTAAATCCTTCCTGGAAACCTGCCCGTTCTGTTTGTGCATCATATGCTGCAGCACATCCAGGGTGCATTTCTGCTCTTGAGACATTCTGCCTCCCACGGTTCCCAAGCCGCTCACCTGTAATTAGATGATGGCTGCACACCAGAGTTCTTTCTGCTTCCTTCCTGGTTTGGCTGTGCTGTGCTGATGGGTTTGGGCTTCTTGAGCCTCCTCAGTGTTCCTGCTGCACGTTGGGCACCATTTGCAGAGTATGAAGGAAACACAGACTTTGGTGTGGTGAAACCAATGTCCTTCATTTAGAGTTGAACACAGCTTATATAGCTCCTGACTCCAGGGAGAGTTCCCACTCTGCCGAGCGGCACGCAAAGCCCCACAACTCAATCAACCAATCAACTAGATGATCATGCGTTGATCACGCGAGGCCATCCAGGGAGCTTCTTGATCATACGCTGGCCCTGTGGCTGCAGCTTCCCATCTGCAGAGGAGACATTCTTTGCTGCTGACTTTAGACTGACCTCCACAAAGGATATTATCCAGGATACCTGGTCTGAAAAAACAACTCTGTGGAGGACAGAAAGGACTGAAATGATGAGGCTGTTGTCGGTATTGTCGGTATTGTTAGTAGTGTTCATTAGTTAACATTACAAGCCAGTTAGAAATTTGGAAAACAGATTTTTATCCTTGGGAGTAACAGTGGCAAAGGTATTCAATCTTAGCAACTGCTGGGTTTGTGGGACCCTAGGTGGTGAATCAGTGGCCAAAGCAACATACATGAAGGAATAGGCTTCTGCATTGAAGACAGCTATCCTTGGTGATTGTGCTTTCACAGAAAGGCAACATCTGCCTTAATCGGGCATGAGGGCAAAGGGCTCAAGTGGGAAAAAATGTTTGTGAATGGACTTTATCTTTAGGTTTCAACAGTTAGACTCGCAATTGCCCTCGTTATCATAGAATCATAAAATCGTTAAGGTTGGAAGGGACCTCTAGAGATCATCTAGTCCAAACCCGTATGATTGTTCCAGATATCGTAGCAGATGGAATCAAATGCATGTTGAAGTCACTAATGGTAGCTGGGTAAGGTGTTCCTATCACATCTACCGAAGGGTTCTTGAAGGCTGTAGAGCAGTTGGGAGGGATGAGTTTTTGATGCACCATTTATAAGATGCCCCTGAGACAATTGGGTGCTGGATCCTCCTCCTTTTTATTGCTGTCTGACCCCCAACTCTGTCTAGGCATGGGTTTTTTGATGACCTATTTATAAGTTGCACCCAAGACAGTTCTACAAGTAGAACACATGTTGTCCGTGATTGGACAACAACGGGCAACTTCGGAATGGCACCTGGTGAAGTCCCAGGGCCTGAACCACAGGCTCAAGTCCAGATTGAATTGCAGCTGAATACACCTCTGCCTTTGCAGAAGTACACAGAATTTACCTGCAGAACTGCTTAAGCTAACCTGCACAAAAACTCACAAAATTGTAACTTCTGTAGACTCTTGTGTAAGTGTTGTTGACCCTGAAGGGAACTTTCCCATCCAAAGCTGGGGCTCTGGCCACGTGTTGGTCCCGGATAATAAGGAAAGTAGGACATACCAGATGTTACCCCTCACAAAGAAAATGCAAGTTTTGCTGATTTGGTTTTATGAAAGATGGACCCTCTTGCAGCAAATCTGGAGACCTCACTTATGGGTGGGCACACCGTGTAAGACCTCCCAGTTGCCAGGAAGGTTCTCCAAATCCTCACTGCAACAGAGGCTCCCCAGTGACTGCAGAACTGGATGATGGTAACATATTTAGGCAATTGGTGATGCATCTTTTTCTTAATCAATATTCTCTTTCCTGTATAGCAATTCTTAAGTGCATTACCTTGCTTATTTTGTTTCTTGTTAAAACCCAGCCCTTAGTAAGCTTATTGTTTTGTTAGATTTCTCATTTCATTGTTGTGTTATTTGATATTAATGGTAAACATGACCCTTCTTTCTCTTGGTGTCTGGTTCTTTCTGCTGCCCCTTGTCACTTGTCAAAACACCTGGATGTTCCTGTCTCCTGGTCCTCTCCACATGCTTCTGGCCACCAGCTGCTGCACCCCTCATTACCCAAAGTGACCGTGCGAGTACTGGATGGTGTTAGACCCAATCTAACCTGGCATTCCAGTACCTCAGCTGGACATAAAGGACCACTAAGAGGAGGACAAGGTCTGGACACCTTTTACTTGGCATTATTAAGGGCTAAAGAGTAGGGACCACTGTGAAGAGAGCAAGATCCGGACATTGTTTACCTTGTCATTATTCAAGACTAAACAATAGAGACAACTAAGAGGAAGGCAAGGTCCAGACATCCTTTACCTTGGCATTATTGTGGCAAAATAGCAGGGACCACAGAGACTTAAAGCTCACAAGTAACTCTGGTCTACATATCTGGTAATATTTATTAAAAACAAAGCAAAAAGGGTTACTCAGCAATCTAAGTCAATCCTAATCCATGAAAAGCTACACTGGCTTATTATATGTATACTAATTATTCTCTTCAGACTTTCTGATATTAGAGGAGAAACAACTGATAATTATGGTAAAAAAGTAAGAAAAAGTTTTGGGTTTCTGTATCCAGAGATGCTCGACACTCTTGCAGAACACACTGCTGTATTGCAGAACACTCTGCTGTTGCAGAAACCCCATCCCCTACAACGAGATCATAGAATCATAGAATCGTTAAGATTGAAAAGGACCTCTAGAGATCATCTAGTCCAACCTCCTGTAACACAGCTGCAGACAAGAGTGAGCCATGGAGTACCATGCCCTTTGACAGAATGTGTGTTTTGGGGGCACCTATGGTTCCTGGTATCACACTGTGTAAAATCTAAACGGTGCCTGTCATGAAGAGGCAGCTCCTTTTGGTAGGATCCTGTGTGGGCAGGCTAACAGCAACCTGTTCACGCACAGATGGCCCTTTTATCTCCTGTTCCCTCTATTTTCCCTCACTTCTTCCTCCCCAAAGCCCCTTGATGCCTTCCCCACATTTTGGTCCTGCCCCAAAACATCTTACTGTCACCCGATGCGTTTACCCTCAGCCTTCCCTGGCATCTCCTGTCATGCTTCCTGAGCCCCAGAGCTGCCTCCCCGACCCACAGCTTTGGGACCTCCTGCCAGGTCCTGCACCCTGGGGGCTTCCGCCCTGTGGCTCAGACCCCCCAGCAGTTCCTGGCCTCACTGCTCTCCTCCCAGGGGCTGCAACGTGCCAGAGTCGATGCTCTGCTGCAGCCTGGAGCAGCTGGTCAGATGCAGAGGCCAACAGCAGATAATCCCCCCGCGGCGAGAAACATCTGCCTCCAGTAGAGGTGCAGATGGGACTGAGCCATGGGGCATGGGTTGCCCTCGGGAAGGACCAATTGCCATGGGGCCAGATGTGCATGCTGACTGGAGCCCCGTGAGCAGGACAACCCTGCACTGTTTGATGCATGCAGGAGAGGGCATCAGCCGCCCATGCAACAGCCCGGCAGCAGGGAACGCAACCAGCCTGTGGGCCTGGCCAGTGGCTCGGTTCTTCAAGGAGCTGTGGGAGGGAAAGGCAAGGCAAAGAGAAAGCTGCTCCTCCTGACCCGCTGTTGCAGCCCAGATCCCCAAACCAGACCTCCCATACCCATGCAGACACCCTCCAGCTATCTGTGCTTTTGGGGCTCTCCCAAGCACGAGACCTCACCTTACTGCAGCTTCCTGGCTCTCCTTGTGAGTCTGCTATCATTTGCTCAGCACCAGCTTGGGATATCTCACCCACACTGAGCTTTCCATCCCCACCACTGCCAGAGCAGCCGCGACAACAGGCAGCTCGTCATCGCCTGTCCCATGTGCTGCAGCCGCTTGCTGCTGCCCAACGGTGTGTCCAGGCACCAGTGAGCTTCGGGCAGATGCTTTTCCCCTCTCCTTTGGGCCATTCTGGCTGCAAGTGCAGCCCCTGGACCCACCACATGTGGTTTTGGAGCTGCCCGTTGGATTTCTGCTCTCTGCGGATTTTGTGCTTCTGCAACCGGAACATTTGGGGGTTACTTGGAGTAACCCGTGTGCGCAGGACATTGCTCAAAAAGGGCTGTGCGAAATGCCATGGAGCTCAAAGGGAAGTATGTGTGCCACACGGGCCAACGGTCAAACGGCCGCTTTCCCTGCCCTGCTCCACCAGGACGTACGTACCAGGCCTCGGCAGCTCCTCAACCTCCCCCAGCCCCAAGTGTTCCCTGAGCCCCTGGGCCATCGCCAGCCTCCACCCCACAGCCACAGCGCACAGAGTGGCTCTTGGCAGCTCATCGCCCTGGGCTCATCCTCACCTCCACCATAAGGAGGTTGGTGGTACAAGGTGCAGGTTGGGGCCCCTGGGATGCTGGGGCACAGCTGAAAGTCCTGCTGCCTCCCTGCATTTCAGATGTCCCAGCCATAGGGGTGGACACAGGGTGCTGGGATGGACACGGGCACTGCCCTCCCCTACTCGATGCCCTCTCTGCCCGGTGTCGGTAATGGAGACAGGCTGCAGACAGGCTGCTTCTGTGCGGAGACAGGTTTATTGGGCCCCAGGTGCTGTCAGGCTGCGGGACCGCGGGCAGCAGGCAGCAGGCAGGAGAGCAGAGCAGCGCCTCTGTGAGGCTGGCAGAGAAGGAGAGACAGAGCGAGAGCAGGGGATGCCTCAGGTTGCAGCCCGTCTCTTCATCACTTGACCCGAGTGAAGACGTTGGTGCCGATCCTGCAGGAAAGTGTGTTACAGCACAGGGAGCATGCGGCAGCCCACGACATGGTTGGGGACCAAGCCAGGCGCTCACCTGGTGGCTTTCCAGCTATCCCTGCGTGTCGGCACCTCCTCCCGCAGCAGCCATGTGGTCTCCAGCATCTCCTTGCCGCGGTGGTCCACGAAGCACTGGCCCACGAAGGCAGTGACGGAGTCTATGCAGGGCCGAACGGAGGGCAGAGGGAGGCTCAGCCTCTGCGCCCCCAGGCCACTCACGGGGACTCCCATCAGCTGCCCCTGAGACCCCGTCATGGGAGGGCACCGCCGCACCTGCAAACTGCCACTGCACCGTGAAGCCGAAGGTGGCCTGGCCCTTGGTGACTGGCTGCTGCTGGGCCCCTCGCAGCGGCGACACGAGGATCCGCTTGTTGGTGGCTGCCACCGCCGTGTGGTAGGAGCCAGTGAAGGTGCCCTCAGCATCAAGGGCCGACAGGGTCATGTTGGAGCCCAGCTGGTTCCTCCAGAGGCCCTGCAGGTTGCACTGGGGACCAAGCAGTCACATGGGTGCCTCACCACAGCACACGGGGCTGCCAGGCTGGGTGACCGCTGTGTCCCCGCACAGACACAGTAGTGTGGGGCGGACCCCCCATGCGGGCCATGTTTGCTGGCCAGCCCAGCCCTGTCTGTTGCCAGCAACATGCGGCAGCCAGGACTGGCTGCCTTGGGCACCGGGTGTGCAAGCACCTCTCCATGCTCCACGCAGGGCAGGGCCGACCCCAGACCCTGGGCGCTGCAGCAGCTGGGGAGAGCACGGCAGAGCGTGTCACCCCCTCGGGCTCGCACGCTGCACTCCAGCACGGTGCAGTGGGAACGGGCAGCCCCGACACGCGCGTGGCAGTGGCAGAGCTGCCCTTACCTTCCTCGCTGAGGCTGTGCTGAGGCTCAGGAGGGCCGCGGCGAGGACGAGCGCCACGCAGCGCTTCCCCATGGCCTCTGGCAGCAGCATTCCGCAGGGTCCGGGGCAGCCCGCGCCGCACGCACTTTGCCCGGGCTGCGGGTCCAGGGCCCTTTATAGCATGGGAGCTGGGGCGGGCAGCGACGGGGCCTGCTGGGCCTGCTGCCAAGAACGGGCTCCCACAGGGCTGCCCTGGCCTCACAAGGGGCCACACACTGGCCATGCCCATGGCTGGCAGCAGCCCAGATGCCGCCGGCAGCTCCTGAGATCTGGGACTGGCTCAGTCGGCCAAGCTTGGAGATGTGGGAAGCACCACATGGGGACCCAGCAGCAAGGACAGCGATGGCGCGGGAGCCCGGGACGGCATGAGGAGGGCACAGAGAGACAAGAGTCGAGTGGCTGCTTGCAGAAAAGCTTTACTGAGAGTGGGGTAGGTGATGGGGTTGAGGGGCCTGCACTGGTCGAGCCCAGTCTGGAGATGAGGCAGCGGTGGGAGGAAGAGGCAGTGCGATCCCCAGTTCCATCACTCCACATATGGTGGCACCTTGCGGCTGAAGGTGTCGACGTCGATACTGTGGGACACAGAGCAGGGAAAGGAGATTTAGGGAGGGAAACAGAACAGCCCTGCTGGCCTGGCACCCTGATGGTGAGCTTAGAGATGTAGGGGCTGTGCAGGGTAACACGTCCCCGGGGCCCCACACCCAGTGTCTGCAGCACCACGGAGCGGGGGCCACCATCCCTGCTGCAGTCCTGCACCTCCCAGCTGACACCAAGGGCCATCCTCTGCCTCCCCGACCCACTCTTTGCTCTGCCGCTGCGCAGGATTAAAGACTCTTAAGCATAAGGTATGTTGCCCACGTTATTCCCTGGCTCCATGCCTGGAACTGTGTGCACAGGGCTGTGTTCCCTGTGCCGCTGGGGATCACCTGGTGGCTTTCCAGTTGTCATGGATGCTGTTGGCCCACAATTGCATTAGCCACGTGGTCTTCAAAATTTCCTTTCCATGCTCATCCACAAAGCACTGGCCCACAAAGACACTGGTGCAGAGTGAGGACAGGAGGAGGGCAGAAAGCGCCAACCAGAGGCGTGAACCACCCCACAGGATGGCCGGGTAAGGCAATGGTCGGGCTCTGCCCTCTCCTCTTCGCAGACTGGGTATGCCCCAGATGTGAGTCATGCTTGAGGACTGGGAGGTGCCACCACCAAAACAGCTCCAGGGTAGGGGATGGAGGAGCACCAGGGACACCAGAGGAGAGGAGAGGGCAGGACAGCAGCTGGGACACTGCAGGGGAGGTGGCAGCACGGTCACAAACATCACAGGGGAGGGCAGGGGACCATCAAACAATCAGAGACTGGCAGAGATGGAAGGGATCTTTGGAGAGCGCTTTTCCTCATAGAAGACGTGTTCCAGTTCTCTAATGATCTTCATAGCCCTGCACTGGGCTCTCCAGCAGTGCCATGTCTCTCTTGTGCTGGGGTGATAGGAAATGACAGGGGAGGCGAGGGCAAGGGATCCTCAAGGACGTCCTGAACGAGGGCAAGGCCACAATGGGAACACCAAAGGGGTGTCACGGGAGCATCGGTTGCATCTCAGGAGAGGGCATGGGATCATCAGGGATACTGCAGATAAGGTCAAGGGGCTGTTGAGGATTTCATTGTGAATTAGATTTATCATATGCTCCTGGACACAGTCTGTTGCACTCCTCACTACCCAAGTACACCATTACGGGTAGTGGATGGTGTTAGACGTAATCTAGACTGGCATTCCAGTTCCTCAGCTGGAGATAAAGGACCACTAAGCGGAGGATAAGGTCCGGACATCCTTTACTTTAATAAATAAAAATAATAAAAAAAAACACGCTCCAAACGACCGACTTTTCCATGTTCTCCCTGCATGCATCACCAATCAGATAATGACAGACACTGACTATGTCACCTTAAGGGATGTCTAGAAGTCAAAACGTTCTACAAAACTCTACAGGAGCTCTGGTGCTGAGATGCAGCTGCTCCGCGAGCAGGCATCCTGTGGAAGAACAGCTGCCCAGGCTCAAATTCCAGCTGCCACCTCTACGGTACGAGACCTCTAAAATCTCAACAAGGGAAATTTGTGTGAGGATCACCTGGAAGCTTCCGGATGATTGCCAGAGCAGCAGGGGTTCATTTTGGTCATGAGAGCCTGGATGAGTGACTAAGAGACGGGTAAAGGAAGCTCACTGTAAGAAATGGGAGCCAGGGAATTCCTGGATTTGCAAAGAGTAAGGTAAGGTCTGGAAATCCCTTATTTCACCCTTCTTGCAGGCTGAGGAGCAGGGAGCATGACGATTAAGGTTGCTGCTGCAGCAGCTCTTTTCGTTAGCCACAGAGTGGGTGGGGATTTGGGGTTGGCTTCGCAAATGACCTGAGCTCCGAATCTGCACAGCTTGGAGGCTATTACATTCCAGCTGTTACACTCCAGGGAGGCCACGGAGGTGAGGCTGGAGACCCTGTCATGGCTCATTTCTAGTATGCAGGGACTGGAAACAGCTCCCAGATCAAGGAGGAGCACTGGGGATGCAGAGAGCAGTGCCCTGCCAGCCTCCCTGGACACAAGGACCCTCCCAGGGCACGACTCCTCGTTTGCCCCGGCTGTGGGTTGAGCGTCCGACACAGCACAGGGACTTGGGCGGGCAGCGGCTGCTGGGAGCCAGGGCTGCTGCCAAGGACGGGTCCCCCTGGGGCTGGACTGTCTTGGGAGCGGCGCAGTGAGGGCACAGAGGGATGAGAGCCAAGGAGTTGCTTGCAGTAAAGCTTTATTGGCAACAGCAGGGAGGGAGGTGAGAGTCCTGCAGCGGTCGAGCCTGACCGGGAGCCTCAGTGAGGCAGATGGTTGGAGGGGGAAGACAGCGCAGCCCCCAGCTCTATCACTCCCTTCATCTCACCAGGCGGGTGAAGGTGTTGGTGCCGACACTATGGGATACACAAGTGGGAGAGGGGATTTAGGGAGGGAAACGTGTTCCCAGAGGCTGGAGACATGGGGACAGTGCAGGGTAAGATGTATGCAGGTCCTCGCAGTGGCTGCAGCAGCAGGACCTGGATGCCGCCCCCTGCTCCGGAGCACTGCACCTCCCCGCTGCTCTGCTCCCAGCCGCACTCTTTGCTCTGCCACTGGGCAGGATTAAAGGCTGTTAAGCTCAAGTTCTGTTGGCCCCGTTATTCCCTGGCTCCATGCCCAGAACCCTGCATCAGGGGCCGTGTTCCCTGCACTGCCTGCAACTCACCTGGTGGCTTTCCAGTCATCATGGAGGCTCTTGGCCCTCTGTCGCAGGAGCCACATGGTCTTCAGCCATTCTTTGTCTTTGTCGTCCACGAAGCACTGGCCAGTGAAGACGGTGGTGGAGTCTGCAGGGGCAGGGGAAAAGCGCAGAGCAGAGGTGTGAAGTGCCCTCCGGACCGTGGGGGAAGCCGGTGGTCTGAAACCCGCCCTCTGCCCCGGGTGTCCCCGTGTGCCTGGTCCCTGGGGCTTATTCCCAGGGACCTTGGAGATATCTTGAGCATGGAGAACCTGGTCAGTAGTTCCCACTGGCCACCGTTGGAAGGATGTCCTAGAGTGGAGGGACAGGGAACTGACAGAGACAGTGCAGGGGAGGGCACGGCAGAGCTGGGGACAGCACATGGGAGGGCAAGGACCACCGATGTCCCACCAGGGACATTGTAGCAGAGGGGACAACACGAATGTGGACCTCGCAGGGGAGGGCAGGGGACTGTCAGGGATATTGCAGGGGAGGACAGGGCACTGTCAAGGGCTTCCTAGGGAAGGGCAAGGGAGGACAGAGGACATCACAGGGGAGGACAGGGCACCACTGTATACAGAAAGGCATCATCAAGACCATCTCCGGGGAGGGCAGGGGTCCACGGGATATATCACAGGGAAGGGCAGAGACACCACAGGGAGGCTGGGGAAGGAAGAAGTACCTGAGAAAGTCCAGTTGACAGTGAAACCAAAGGTGGGCTGTGCTTTAGGGTTGTGCTGAAATCCCTGTAGTGGAGATACCTTGATATGACTCGTATTGGCTGACACAGCGGTATGGTAGGAGCCATTGAACTTGCCTTCGCTGTTCACAGTGATGGTCATATTGGAGCCCAGGTCATTCTGCCAAGTTCCTGTCAGGTTACACTGCAAAGAGAGAATGAACACGGCACACCCAGCACCCAGCCCCACGGCACTGCCGGCCGTGCCTCGAGCCAGCCCAGCTCGCAGCTGCCTTTACCTTTTGCACAGCAGAGAAGCTGGGAACGGCCAGTGCCAGGGCGAGTGCCAGAAGGACGGGGGCCACCTGCATGGTGTCTGCAGCTGGGAGGTGGTTGCTGATGTCTGGGACGTGCTCCTCACAGGGCTCTGTCTGTGTGCTGGATCCTCCTCCTTTTTATTGCTGCCGGGCCCCCAACTCTGCCCAGGGATTGCATAACCTGGATGTTCCCATCTCGTGGTCCTCTCCACATGCTCCTGACCACAGGCTGCTGCACCCCTCATTACCAAAAGCACCGTGCGGGTATTGGATGATTTTAGATCCAATATAGCTTGGCATTCCACTTCAGCTCAAGATAAGGGACCACTAAGAGGAGGGCCAGGTCCGGACATCCTTTACCTTGTTATTATTAAGGACTAAAGAATGGGACCACTAAGAGGAGGACAAGGTCCGGACATCCTTTACCTTGGCATTATTGTGGCAAAAGAGCAGGGACCACAAAGACTTAAAGCTCACAAGTAACTTTGGTCTACATATCTGGTAATATTTATTAAAAACAGAACAAAAAGGGTTACTCAGCAATCTAAATCAATCCTATTCCATCAAAGGTACACTGGCATATTATAAGTATACTAATTATTCTCTTCAGACTTTCTGAACCATTCCCAGAAGGGACCTTTGATATGAATAAAATTGTGTGTTTAGGAAGGTACTAGAAAAATCAGGAGTTATGGTGCTTTGGAATTATTGGGAAGTTTCCGTTGACAAACATGGTATGGACATGGAATGAATGGATTGGTTCGAGGACAACTCTGAAACCATAAGCAGGCTGCCAAAAGGAGCATGAGTACAGACCAAGCTGCTCACAATCTGCACTGGTGATGACTGGCATAAGCTGAATGTAGGAGCATGTGGTGGCGCTTTATCCTTAATTACCAGGTACCTCCTCCCTTCGCCTAAGGTCTGGCTCCAGCAGGAGTCTCATTGCCTTCTGTTTGCTAAAGACCCTGATCTTGGCCAACACAGTGGGCTCAGGTGAGACATCAGACCAGGAGGACCCCTTGTGTTTCTGGTCTCTGACCCCTTGTGTTTCTGTTCTCTTCCCCCTTTGTTCCCGTTTTTTTTTTTTTGTTTTTTTGTTTTTTTGTTTTTTAGGACTGGATACTCACCTTGGTGACAGAGATGATAGGTTGATATTCAGGTGGCACAGGCCCCTTTTGACCTTCCTTTGTCTCCTGGCATGAATGAAAATGGAAACCAGAAGGAAATTCCAGTACCTCGGGGAGACTCCACCACGTATATACCTCCATCTATATACCTATGGGCATTCTCTCAAACCCTGCAGATATGTAAACAAAGGAAATTTCTAGGCCTATTCCATGGACCTGCAATGTCTTCAAACTATTCCAGGTCCATGCTAGATCCTGCTCCATGGTTGATTTTGTGACTGCTGGTTTACCTCCTTCCTATCTACCCTCGACCGCAGCAGCAGTTCTCAGTCAACAAGGATGAACGTGTCACTCTCGGCCACTCCCTTTTTGTCTCAATTTTGCATTCAGTTCCTGCCATGTTGTTGTGAAGGAAAAATCTTTTTTTTTTTTTAACTCTAGAATGACATACTGCTCTTAATTCTGCTTCTCTTTTCTGCTTCTCTGGTGAACCTCAGGACCGTAACCTTTTAGCTGACTTATTTTCCTCTCCCTGGCTGCATCTTAAAGATGTTCTTTTAATGAATCCTGTCCATTTTGCTGGGAGCCATCCCTTATTTCACCCTTCTTGCAGGC
>VWPW01025294.1:4778-25938 GCA_013389825.1 Crypturellus undulatus
AAAAGAAAAGAAAAGAAAAGAAAAGAAAAGAAAAGAAAAGAAAAGAAAAGAAAAGAAAAGAAAAGAAAAGAAAAGAAAAGAAAAGAGAAAAGGACTCACTTGTGTAATCTGTTCATGCAAAACTATGTTCTTTTCCTGAAGATGATGTTCTTCCAAGATCACTGCAAGTGGCTGCTTGCCATATAAACATATAGCGCGTTACTCTGTGTGCAGTACTGCCTCTGTTTCACACGTACTGTGGCAGTGGCAAGAGCCAAGTACAAATCCAGCTGTCTGCATGTTTGTGTGCCCCGTTCTCAGTTGCAGCCTTGCAAACACGCATTGTCTTTGCATGTGGTCTGCGTGCTATCACCACTTGCAACCAAGAGTGAAACAAAATGTTCCGAGTACAATTAGGTAAACTGAAATTAGGACATCTCCCTTCTGTTGCCCTTAAAGTCGCTAAATTTTTTTTTTTTTGCAGTTGAATGGGATTTCAAAATATCTTGGAAAAGCTACTGGAATAATTTTCCCCTTTGCTTTTGTAGTAGGAGTCTGATTTTGTCACATGGAGATCATTTCCACTTGCTAATACCCTACCAAGTGTTTTGAAACAGGAATTTGTCAGTAGTCCTTGTTAGCTCATTTCAGTCAACAGCTGCCTTAGATGTTATTACTTCATTGCAGTCGAAACTGCCCCTTTATTGTTGAAAAAGAGAACTGTAGGTTATTGGTCAGTCATTTTTCTGTGAGGTTAAGAGTTCTCCTGAAAATCACAAATCCAATCAATGTTAGAGGCCTTGCAGAATTATATATAAATTGGGCAAGCAATCAGATCCTCAACCTCATAAGAAGTGAGCAAGCTCTTTCTGAAAAATGGGATGTTAGAACTTGCTGGTGCGTGTTTATGGTACAAAACGTAAAGCCCTTTCATGTAACAAATTATCCAGCCCTCCTATTTAATGATACTAAGCATGAGAGATCCCTGCTTACAGATTTCACTTTGGCTAAGAACACATAGAATAACTTATTTTAACCTTGACTGATGTTGCATATTTTTGCTTTTGTCTGGAAAGTACCTTTTCTTATTTTCTGTTGTATGTGTAATTTTTAAAGGATTCAAGGTTCAAAGGTTCAAGGATTTTTGTTTAGATGATTTTTGTTTCTGTTGGTTTCCTTTTTTTTAATGCTATTACAGAGGTGCCACTTAACCTTTTGCCATTGCAATGAAGGAAGGTGTCTAAGAAATATGAAATTTTCACTCTCAAGCTATTGCATTTTACATTAAGTTCTTTATTGTTTAGAGATCTGTTTGTGTAGTAAAAATACATAAGATAAGCAGAAAAATTTATGGTTGTAAATCAGAATTTCTGCTGCTCTTTGTTAAGCCAATTCTAGCGCTTCATTGAGGAAAACACTTATTTAAAATATTACCACCTTTTCATTCAACCTAGCTTGATGTGGTCACATTCAGACTCAATGTAGACAACACTTCTCTAATGTTATTTGTGTTTTTTTTTTCTGCAGACAGCTTCCTTTTCCTGGTTATTGAGCCTGATATTGTGAGATATGATCCTTTTTCAGAGTTCCATATGTCCCATAGTTGCACCCAGTAGATTCCTGTGAATTACTCAATTGCTGTCAGCACCATGGCTGACTTATTAAAATACTTAACAAAGCAGATAACAGCTTGACAGTACAAACCAGCACCTTTCTGGAAAAAACTCTTGTCACAAAATGATTTAGTTTGGAAGACACCTCAGGAGATCATCTAGTACAAATCTCCTGCTCCGGCAGGGTGAAGCGATGTCACCTATATGCATCAAAATTTCCATTGGTTATGTGCTCAGAACCAACTAAGATTTTTTTATATTATTATTATTGGCTTTGCTGGGAAAAAAAAAAAAAAAAANCCTCCCTGGATCTGTCCCTTTTTTTCCAGTCAGAAAAATGGATCCTTCTATCCTTGGAAAAAAGTAACCTCCTATGTTGAACTAGTGTGTCTCAGTGTCTGTGCATATGTATATATATATATATTTTTTAAAGTGCTCCTAATTTAAGATCTTTTTAATGCAACTCGGCCAAATATGGCAGTTAGAAATATGCCTAGGAATTCTCAGCATAGCAAATGCTGTACCTATATATCTTTTTTTAACAACTTGTCATCTTGCTGTGAGTCTTACGTGCTGTCTTTTCAGAGGAAAAGGAAGTATTACTTTTTTGAAATAATAAGTTCGCAGGTTACTGCACTAAAATTTTGCTTTCTAAAGTAGCAGGAGTCAAATACTATTCACCCAAACTTTGTCCTTGATGATCTGGAGTTTTCTTCCAGACCAGCTGGTTTATATCTTAGACGTATGCAGAAAATTAGCCTTGATCAGTCTCTCTGACTTCTCTTAGCCACTTAAATCTGTGTTGGTTCGTTTTAATGTCAAGGTTAGGGCCGGGCGCTGCAGCGTGGCCGGGTGCCAGGCGGGGGTGGCATCCCGGGCCGCGTGGCCGTTTGAGTGAGCGCCACAGGTGGCCCCATTGTTGGGGTCCAGCTGGTGGCCTCTCCTGGGGTGGCCTTTCCGGACGGAGGACACTGTCAGGACACCCTTTAGGGCTCTGGTGCGGCATTTTTGCTCCACTGTGACCATTGTTATGCCTGAACTCATCTGTTTTCTGTTTTTCCTACTTCTGCGCAGGTGCTGGGATGGCTGGAGGTGGTCACGTTTTGCAGTTGATCTGAGGGACCTGTGAAGCATCATCTGTACCCCCTGACATTTGAGGTACGGTGATAACCTTAGTTTACCTGCAAGTAACTTTATATATAAATGTTGACTAAGCAGAGCTATAGGATTGAGTCCTGGCATGCTCTGCAGACAGTCCTCCCAAATCCTGCGCTCCGTTCCTGCAGAAGGTGGTATTGGTAATAGGCAGGGTACAGAATCCCCTTCAGGAATCTTAACTCTCATATTCCAACCAAACAATAGAAATATTTGAATTAACTCTTCAGGCTTATTCTACTGAACATTAGTGGCTATCCTGTGTGATAAGGGACTGTGAAATGGTAGAGATTGTAACATTTTTTTTTCTTTGGGATTTTTTTTAAATTTATGTCATGAGACATTTTCCATTGTAAAGATACTGAAAATATTAATTGCCTGACATTTTCAATGGAATTTCAATGGAAAACCAATGGAATTTTTTTTCCCGTGGAGCGAGAGCTTTAAAATGCTTTATAATGAGCTTTATAATGTTCTATGTGACCAGTCTTGGTTTAAGTGATGCTTAAATGATATCCAGTTTGTATGTATGTATATGTTCTGATTTATTTCTGGAGTGTATTCCAATGAGTTTAATTCAGTTGCAATAAGGATCAAAAGCACTGCAGAAATAAGGTGTGGTATAAGGGATCTAGACTTGTGATTGATTATGGCCTGGAACTGGAAAGCTATTATCTAGCATTAAGCAATTACACAAGATTTTACAACTAACTTCTGTGTACCATATCAGTTTTATGCAAGTTGGCTCACTATTTCTATCTAAGCATACATACATGTTATTTTATTAAATAGAGGAAAAATTCTAGATTTTGTTTGCTTAGGTTGTGATAGAATATAGGCAAAACTTGCTACACACTGTCCACATTTTTAATGTTTCTAAAATTACATGCTTTACTCTATATGTATTTATGGTGCCATAAATCTGTGCCTGAGAGCCTTGACTAAGGATTAACTGATCAGTTTAAGAAAATTAAATGGTCACAATAGTGAAAACTTGCCTATTATTTATGTCTGTAAAGCAGGCTTAACCTGCAGTTATTAGGGACTTCCTCGACCAAAACCTTTTCTGTTGTGGTTACCTTGCAGTCTCATATGAAATAATTTCATAGTGGAAACATGGTAACACCACCACACAGAAAGCTTATTTTGTGTTCTGTTCTCATGACTTTTTGTGGTCACCATCCCTGCTGTTTCCCCAGCTAAGCTGCCTTGCTGTTACTGCTCCGCAAGCAGTGCTGCAAGAAGCCTGTCTACTAGTTGAAATGCCCAACGTGGACTTGGACCCTGTACTTGCTTCATAGTACAGGCTGGTCCCCTCTGCGATTCCACCACCTCGTTCATCTTTGTGATGTTTCAGTTTCCGACTCCTAAGTGGGGGCTAGTAATACTTAACTCTTCACACATACAGTGTGCCATACTTAAGTCTAAACTAATGCTGAATTAACAAGGGAGACTTTTAACCTTCCAAGCATGGTCATGCTTGGAAATTCATACTGGATCCTGGGATGGTAAAAATATTTTCTTGGGTGCTTTCTTTTACGGTGTTTTCTCCCTGACTACACTTGACTAACTAGTCTTAGAGAACATTTTGACACAGGGAACAGGAACTAATTTTCTCCAAGGGTGGTGTAATCATAAGGAAAGGGAGATTATGCTGATCAGATATGCTGAAAATTATATACCTATAACTTGCATTATCTATGCTAAATTAGTTTTAGATTAAGATAAGAACTGAAAATGTGATAACTGTTCCCAAGTATACCCATTAATGGCTGGCCTTTATATATCTACCTTTTAATATACCTTTGGCAGTAGCTGCCCTTCATGCGGTTTACTGAAAACAGATCTACGGTTCTTCTGTGAAACTGAGGCGTTTAACACATTATGCCCAGTGGGAACATTCATCTGCACAATTTCTAAATTGAGATTTAATAAAGTGATCTACTATAAGGAATTCATTTTCCTAAATCAACATGCACTATTCTATCCTTAAAAAATAACCCTCATACTTCAAGTCTGCAATACCAAGAGTAGCCATAGATGAGGCAAAAATAATTTGTGTCTCATTGACATTTGCAATACATACAGAAGATAAAACACGAAACACAGCTTTAAATAGATTTTGACCGTGTTGGTAGTTATGCTGAATATGCTGGAAAAAATTTTAATATTTGGCTGAAAGAAGCTGAGGTGTTTGAGAAAGACCTGCTATAAAATATTCCAGTAACTGAAGTTTCCTTAGCTGGTAACACTTACCCAGCTGCCGAGTTAGTACACTTCTGCTTTTCATTCAAGTAGAGATCAGCTCATTTTCTTCCAGTGGAGTATAACATACAGTGTACAGAAGCCAGTTGTGGTGCTGTGTGCTGAGGAATGCTAAGGGAATGGAGATAAAGCTGACCGTGATCACTTGCTCCGCAATTTGGAGAAGCTTGCTGGCTTATCCAGGGATGAACCTGTCTAAAATTGACAGTCAGTGTGCAGATATTTTATTGACAATAAATATGTCCATCAGTTTAATACCACATGTGGTAATACTTTTCTTATCAGACAGCTTGTTTATGTACCATAGACTACCATAAGCTATATATTGACCATTGTGTCCATTAGCTTGCAGTCAGGATCAGATCCAAATCCTATGACTGTTAGTGGTACAAGTAGACCAAAAACATATATATTCTTAATTATTTTTAAAAAAAGCCTTTTTTAGCTCTGTGATCTTTCCTCATAATTTTGCTTTATCAATTCATCATACTGATTGAAGTGTTCAGATTCAGTTCTGAATGAGTCTAGCAAAACAAGGTATTATGGCTGTTATGAGGAAGAGTTACAGAGGCAGGCATATTTTAGCGACAAGTATACATAAAATGGAAGATAAACTAACTGAGTAAGTGTAAAAGTATACTCTCCTAAATATATATATATATATATATTTTTTTTTTTTAAGTGAGAATATTCCATATTCATTGGTATCCACATTTACTCTCTTTACTACTTTTAACTCTTATGGAATTCTATCTAAAACATTTTATAAATATTCTAACAGAGCTTTTTTGGGAAATTAAAACAGATCTTTCAGGGTAATACACTATACTGAAGCAGGGAACAGTCAGATGAGAATGTAGGGGAACCTATCTTCCATGTAGTTGTATGGTGCTTTAAAGCTGCAAATGAGTAAAAAGTTTTGCATTACAGATACTGCTGTGGGATTTATTACATGTGACTAGTGAAAATGTGTCAGGATGGTCCATTCTTTGTAGTGGTATGTGAGGACTAAATCTGGATTTTGGAAAACGTTCTGGCTGTCAGATAGGAAAACTAGAGTGTTCAGGCGGCTCTCACTGCTTTAAGAGCTGTATCCTTTAGGCAGAAATGGCACTGGCTGAATAGCACCTTTTTGTGGGCTATATATCTGGTTAATGAACTACATGCCAATAAAAACTTATTTAAAGAATGATAATGATACAATACATGAAGAAAGTGCTAGTCCTTTTCTCATATTTTTTTTTTTCCTGCTCATGTCTACCATCATCTCTATTTATGCTCCTATGAACAGCTGCTTGTTACCATATCAGATAACTTTCAGCGATACCAGTAAATTAAGTGTACAAATTCTTCTTGGAAAAGTAGCTTTCAGGGTGTTTTGAGTAAGCTGGTTGCTTAAACATGTGCAGCATGATACATATTTTCTACCATTTCTGTTGGGTACCTCAACATTTGAGTTCCAAAACCATTTTAATATCCTGCATCAAACATGTATGTAAGTATACACAGCAGTATCTATAGTAAGATCTGTAGCAATTGTCAAGAAACTTGAGCTTTGTACATATTTTAATCATTTAAGACTTAAAATGTAATGAACTCTACTCTTGTCCTTCCACTATGGAAAAAAAAGAAACAAGAAACAAGGAAATTAAAACAGAAACAGTAAGAGCTCTTCAAGTTCTGCATTTTGGGGGGGGGGCGGTTCTACTCTGTAAGGCTACATCTGTTGGGTACCTCCCTGCCAGTTGGGCTATTCATGAGAAAGCTGGCTAACCCACAATTTATGTTTTTTTGTTCTTTGTATTTTTTTCCCCACGAGTTGTGCTATAAGGTTTGGCTGAGGTGGAAGGACAGCCTGCCTTCCTAGGGAGACAGCAAATCAGTGCCAAACCATCTGAAACCAGACTCTTGTACCCAAGAAACTAATTTAGTAGACTACTAAGTGATCCTGCAGTTAATTGTTCTCTGCAACCCACAGAACATCTAACATCTGGATTCATTTTCTAAGCTATGAAAAGACTACAGTCTTGGAGGGTGCGTTTTTTTAACATGTGGTAAGGGCAGCTTGTATGAAATTATATTTAGAGCCAGCTGTGAATGTGGTGGGTCAGGTCTTAGTAATCTTTGCACACTATCTCTTTTAGAACCTGCAGTAGAAACAAAAGAAAAATATGTTACTTGAATGAACTCTACTGAGTCATAATTCCTCTTAGTGTACAAACTCAGTCACCTGTTATCACTTCTGCTGCTGAAGGCAAACCTTTATGCAATAAGTGAAATGAAAATCAAGACTAATTTGTACACCAGGCTAATTTGAAACTCAAAGCTCCATCTGCTGTGATATTCTACCATTTCAGTAATGTTGGGATAAATGATAACTTAGGCACATGTGATTTATGCAAGGCTTCCCTACACTATACAATCTGGGACTAATCAGTCTCCTTATCCTCACTGTGACTTACACATTACATGTATGGTTCAAATGTGATTGTGTCATACACATTTTGGGAGTAGATGATATCATTAATAGGTTTCAAATATATATATGCATGTTTTATATATTTATTTGAATATTCTTTTTTTCAAATGGGGACCTTTTATCTCTCAAAATATGTTACCAGTGATATTAATCCTAGTAAGTGTAAGAACTCCCCAAAAAAGACAATCATACTCTTTCCCAAGTAAATGAATCACAGAATGACAGAATGGTTGAGGTTGGAAGGAGCCTCTAGAGATCATCTAGTCCAACCCCCTGCTCCAGCAGGGACACCCAGAGCACGTAGCACAGGGTGGCATCCAGGTGGGTTTGGAAGATCTCCAGAGAAGGAGACTCCACAAGGAGCCTCTCTGGCCAGCCCGTTCCAGGGCTCTGTCACCCTCCCAGGAAAGAAGTTCTTCCTCATATGGAGGTGGAACTTCCTGTGTTTCAACTTACACCTGTTACCCCTCGTCCTGTCACTGCCCACCACGGAGAAGAGCCTGGCCCCATCCTCCCTACAGTCTCCCCTCAGGTACTTGAACATGTTGATCAAATCTCCTCTCAGCCTTCTCTTCTCCAGACTAAACAGCCCCAGCTCGCTTAGTCTTTCCTCATATGACAAATGCTCCAGTCCCTTAATCATCTTCATGGCTCTCTGCTGGACCCTCTCCAGAAGCTCCACATCCCTCTTGTCCTGGGGAGCCCAGAACTGCCCCAATACTCCAGGTGCGGCCTCACCAGAGCTGAGCAGAGGGGCAGGATCCCCTCCCTCGACCTGCTGGCCACGAGAGCACACTGCTGCCTCATGGTCAACCTGTTGCCAACCAGGACTCCCTAATCCCTCTCCATAGAGCTGCTTTCCGGCAAGTCAACCCCTAGTCTGTACTGGTGGCTGGAGTTATTCCTCCCCAGGTGCAGGACCCTGCACTTGTCCTTGTTGAACATCATAATGTTCCTCTCTGCCAAACTCTCCATCCTGTCTAGTTCTCTCTCAATGGCAGCACAGCCCTCGGGAGTGTCGACCACTCCTCGCAGTTTGGTGTCATCTGCAGACTTGCTGAGGGTGCCCTCTGTGCCCTCGTCCAAGTCACTGATGAACAAGTTGAAGAGCACCAGGCCCAGTACTGACACTTGCGGGAAACCACTGGCCACAGGCCTCCAACTAGACTCAGCCTCATTTATCACCATCCTAAGAAACAATGATTTCACTTGTATGCAGAAAGTTTCCACACATGACTCCAATTATTGGGTAGGATGACATAAATATGCTGATCAGAGGGAAGAGAGACAGTTGCTCCAGGTGTTTTGCTGACAAGTCCATGTGAAAGTAGCTTTGCTCCCTGTTTCAGTAAGGGAGTGGATGAGGTAAGGCTGCTGTTCGAACTGCAGAAGAATTAAGCTTTAAGAATTAAGTTCAGCTTCATGTGGAATTTATTTTTGTGGCTAACCCTGACAAAATCAATATGAATATAAGCAGTAATTCTGGTAGTAATGAAGGGTTGTGCTCTCAGCTGTTCCTCAGAGGAGATACCTTGTAAATTTTGTCTGTAAACATTGCTGTAAACAAAGTTGAATTTGCTCCAGAATTTCACTTTCTTAATTGCAAAGTGCACACCCGTGATCGACTAGTGGAAGAGAGGGTGTCCAGAAGCAGACTTGCTCTTCCCCTGCCAGGCATGCATTGAATAGATCTGTTTATAATGCAAGTTGCAGAATATCTGGTTTTAGTTTGATCTTTCACCCGTTCACTAATGTTCCCTGATGGGGAAACACTGAAAGGGGATGGTGTCCATCCTGACCCTGATCCTTGTTGTAATATGATTAATGACACTCAGCCTCACTGTAGATTGCTTCAGGATTTGCTGATGGAAAAGACTGTCTGAAAGCATAAAACAAATCTCTTTATATACAGATTTTGTGTGCTTCCTTTAGTATTGATATTTAGTATCTTAGTTGGTGGGGTTTTCTGTGAAGAAACGTTAGGTGATCAATTTCAGACAATTTCAATTTCAACATTCTAATTATAACTTCTCATTTCTCTTATTCTAAAATATAAACTTTCTTACTATGCCTTGCTAGCTACAAGTGTCCACTTGGAAGATTAACTGGACAATTGTTATCTTCACTGACTCTAAATTGGTCACTAAATGCAGGGCTGTTTGGTTTCCTGTCCTTAGAAAAGTCAAGCTGGCTTGATCACCTGCTGTGCAATTAACATCTCTACTTCCTTAATATCTGTCATCAAAATATATTCTTATCTCATTGAAATATTCTCACATGTGCAATACTTCATAAAAATATACTTCAAATTTGTTATTTGGGTCTTTTAATATGCAGATCTCACTAATGCAAATAGAGGGAGAAGTGAACTGACATTTTAAAATTTTATCAAAAGTCTGGAGAAACAGGACCTCTTCTTCAGGAGTTGCTACTCACCTTATGAAAACTTGCTTTAGTGACGCTACACATGAAAGTCCTGAATAACGTTCTCATCCTGGTAACATTCAGCATCTCTCAGCTTTGTCAGTTTATACCAACTAAAGATCTAGCTCCTAATCTTTTTATATGGCTATTTCAAATGTTTTATGCAATTATGCAAAATTTTGAATGCACTAGGCTACTTGTTGGTAGTTGTGCACATCTTCTGTTTTCAGATTCATAAGAACTTGAAGCAGCAAATCCATGGGGAATAGGGCCAGGGCACAATGCTAATAGGATTTTACAGGAGAGACGGGAAAGCAGTTCCACATATTGGTTCTCCTTATCTAATGTGCGTATTTATTTTTTTTACTGTGGAGCATTTTAAACACAACTTTACTTGAAGTTATTTGAAAAGATTTGTTGAACAAATGCTTAAACCAGTCTTAGTTTCCATACATAAATTACAGATGTAAATTAAATCTATTGATTAAATCATTGTTTAAAGTGATAGCTACTTCCAGACACAGAAAGTTGCATCATTTTAATGCACTATTTACAGCTGTGCCTTTTTCCAAGCTGATTAATCTTTCTATGCTGGCTAAGCAATAGAAAGTGATTAGGTAGCAGCATGTGTACATTCTATGCTCCTCTCTGTGGATGACCAATGTAAATATGTGACTACTTTGACGCAGGAGTGTCGGTCCTGAAATCCTGCCAAAATCTTTGGTCTGTCAGCTACCAGCTTTCGTTTAATCCAGTAGTTAAGTCAATAACTTCCGTAATGCTGCACAAGCCTTGTAATGCAATCTTTAATCTGATTTGCAGCACATGAATAATTTAGCATGTGTTGGACCACATAAGTCATTTGTCTCATAGTAATAAGCTGTCAAGTAGTTCCATTAGTCTTAGGATAGGTACTAGGGTCTTGAACTTGAGTTTTACAGCTTCATGGAGATATTTTCTCTGGAGAAAAAGAAAGATTTTATGTAAATACTATTGAAAATTAAACCCTATTGAGCATTTTGGGAAAACCTTCAGGAATGCAGCCTTTGAGATCTGAAAGGCAGTTTTGTGTTCAAGGTTATTAAAAGAAATTGGGAGTGAGTGCTTTGTTCAAAGATATTAACTACAACCAAAACCTATATAACTTGAAGTCAGCAGGGGCTTCATTTGTAGCATGAAATTTCTCTTGCAAGAGCTGACCCTGCCCACAATGTATCATAGAACACCACATGAGAGTAGATGCATACTTCTGCACTGAAATTTATCTCATATTTGCCAGAGTGCTAGTTGGCAAATTTATCCCAAATGGAGCAATAGAATTGGCCAGCTATAAAAGTGCACTCTGGTAGCGTGTGTAAGATGATTCTTTAAAATTAAGTATGTGAATTTTCCTGTAGGTTACACCTGTGTTCTTGCTCAAACTCCTGCCAACGTCACACAGTTTGCTTTCTCCCAAGATCGCCATGCTCAGGGTCTTCAACGTTCTGCCAGGTTCTAAGAGCTCTGGCTCTGCTAGGTGAACTACTTAGTCATGTTCTTGTGTCAAATATTCTCATATTAAAATAGTCTTGCCTGTTTAAGATCAGATGTCCTTATTGCTGTGCTAGATTAGGGGCAAGCTGCTGAGTTATAACAAGATTTAATCTTTAGTAGCAAAATACAAAAAAGCTAATTTTTTTTAACATTGGAACATAAATGTTTTACAACACTAGAAATATTGTTTAATTTCCTATGTAATGTATGAATAATTATCTTAAAATGATTTTCTTTTGGCAATTTAAAATTTTCTTTTTTAAAGGATGTTATGTGGGGGGGATTCTAGATACAAATTCAGACATTTCTTTTTCTGGTCATAATACTTCACATTATATCGATGCATTATATTTCTTTAAACAGAATGGAATATATTTTCACTTATATAGAGAAATTCTCTTACTTTGCAGTATATTATACAAATAACATAAAGAGTTGGATTTTGTATTTTGGATGATTGATGGTAAAACTAAATATATATACATATATATATATATATATAAATATATATATAAGTCTGGGAAAAATTACCACTGTACTTGAGAAAAGTGTTTATAGCCTGAAAGAATTACCATTTCCATCAGTAGGCCTGAATTCTTTTCGTTAGCAATACATGTACATTTGAGTTGAGTGTCAACTCAAAAATTCCTGTCTGCATGATCGCAGCTGGATGTTACTGTGACTTTCAGCTGAGATGCATCTGTTTTCCTGCTGTGATATCTTTTGAGTATTGAGTGCTTTTCAAGTAGAAAACTCTTCTACCTTCATGATAGGTAGAAACTTAAAATATAACTTTAGTTCTCTTTTAGCAATTTTGTTCTGAAAGAGATGGTAAGCTGGTTTTACAGTTAGATCCTTCCTGCACATATCCTGTCCCTCAGGTTACTGTCAGGAGCTGATATGACATATCCCACATTTATCTCCCTTTGGCTTCCTCGACTACTTTCTGGGGTGACTTAGCTTTCAGTGCGAGTCCAGAGCAGTGTTCAAACTCCAGATCCGTAGGAAGGCTCCTTAACAGCATCTGATAGCTGATAACCAGTTGTTCCCCTGTCTTCAGTTTAAAGGGACCCACCCAAGTAGAAAGTGCCATTTCCAATTCTAATATTTCATTATAAATTCTTTAGCTTATGTAGCACTCTTAATGATACGAAACTGTATCTGTTCCGTGCTTCTAGTCTGTCACAACAATGAGCCTTTTAATAATCCTCAAATTGGTGTCAAACCATGCATAATAATTGCTGTTTTAGGAGAGAGACCTTCATTCTTTAGCAGTGGTGCCTTTTTTTTTTCTTTTTCCCCTATTTGTTTCGGTGATTCAGTGATATTATTCCTGGTTCTTTTCGTATCCTGGGCTTCTACACAGACTAGGTGAATGGAATGCTATTCATATCAATTGAGACAATTTGTTATTTCTGCTTCTTAACACAGCTGAGTATATAACACTGACAAGGATGCTATAAAAACAGGCATTCATCCAAGTGTTGCTGATGACTCAAACTGTAATATCAGCTCACAGGAAAAGTCTTTAGGTCCACATCCCTTTTAGATTGTGTTGAGCTGAAGAGCTCTAACTCATTTCATCAGCAGAATGACTTGTCTTATTGGCATTCAGTGGAATGAGGATAAGCAGGCAAAGTGATTTCAGCTATGCATATTGAGCCAAACCTGTCTGTATTACATTATGCAAACAGTGGAAGACGATTTTCTGTTGGTAGCACAAATCTTGCCATGAGTTTACATGTGAGAAGTCTGCACACTGCAGAGATAAGTAAAGGCCTAAAAGCAGTTTACAAGGATATGCATGTACGTGTTGGGTACTTACATAAACATGTGGTTCAGTGCAGCACAGGACTTGAGAGCCTGGTTTAATATTCTATTTTTTCTTTTTTTTTCAGCAGTCTTAGTTATTTGGTGATGGAAATATTTTTATGTGCTCATACATGTTATAAATTTTTGTGTCCTTTCCTATTCTTGATCTGATGGAATAATGAAATATAGCAATTGTACAAAAACAAACAAACAAAAAAACCCCCACACGCTAAAAATGTCTGCAGCAAAAAGAAAACCACCTTTGGTTCTGGAATAGTTGTACATGTGTTACTTTGGCAAGCAAGTCTAAACTAAAGGAGGTTACAGGGGAAAAAATTTTCTCATATTTGGAGTTCAGTGAGTTAATGAAGATGGCAAAAGCAGAAATCCTCTCCTAGTCACAGTTTTAATGAACAGAACCAAAAGGTTTTCTTTACTCTCCTATTGGTCTCAAGTTCAGGAGCGATCTAAACCTAAATACATTACCTTGAAAAGCAAGTTTTGCTTAACAACAAAACTGCTATGACTTACTGTGGGTTTAACATGCTGCTCTAACCAGAGTAGAGGGAAACAAATATGTAGGATTTCTCTTCTTTTTCCTAGCCTGCCTTCCTGTCTATACTGACTATATTTATGTCCCAGAAGTGTTTAAATTCGCTTGTGATTGACCATACTCCAGCATTACTATAGAAAATGGCCAAGAAAGTTGTTTTTTTTTTTTTTTTTAATCCTTTTTATAACTCCTGGCTCCCTTTCTCCACTGAAGCAATTAGCCTGAGCTGACCTCTAGCCAAATGTTCCTGTGGTCAAGTTTCAGCTGCCTTGAGGACAGTCAGCTGTTGTAATTTTTTTTCTGGTTTTAGCTCTCTTCCTTCTTGCAAGCTTTAAGAGTTGGGTAAAATGAACACTACTATTCCTTACAATAACATGCATTATGGATGCTGAAAATTTTTGTACTGTTAAGCAACAGGGACTTAGTGACATTTGTACATCATGTACGGGAGAAGGTGTTGCCAGATGGATATTACTAGACTGTAAAAGATCAGTTTTCTCCTAAAGCTGATGAGAAGCAAGAAGCTGTGTCTGCTAGGTTAACACTGCAGCCTCTAAACAATATTGTTCTTGTTGGCAGCGAGCTTGCAGAAGTGGTTTTTGAGGAATAGCAGTGGACTGTTACAAAACAGATACGTGAGAATATTCTGCAGACAGTAGTTGTCTGCTGATGGGGGACATGGTATTTCAGAGGAATCTTCTCAGAAATTTTCTTCTTTACCACTGAAAGCAGTATTGTGGTGGGGTAGCTCCTGCTTTGGAACAGATTTTCTCCCTTGAGAACCCTACTTAATTGCCTTTACGGGCCACGGCTGTACAGCATGCCCTTGGCCTCCGACTCTCCTGGAAGTGGTAATCTTGCCTGGAGCTCTGCTCTTTCTGTAGAAGCAGAAAGGCTGCAAAGTCCCCAGTTCTTCACAGCTCTTGCAGATACTACAGATCCCTTTGCCTGGGGAAGATCTTGAATACAAATCTTGAATACAGCCCGTGGGCTCTGGGCTTCGATGTGGGTAGAGTGGGACCTCCTACTTCCTCTCCAAAGGATGGTGCATAGCCTGTCTGTATTTTAAAGTAAGAATGGTCATGGGTTTTGAGCTTGGTGCTGCCTGTGTATTGGCTATATTCAGTCACCTATTGAATTTTTCTCCTGCATGATGCTTATCTGGATAGACACCTCATTGGAGGACTCTAGATTTGGATTTGAACCAAGCGGCAGCACACTACTGACTTGCCTTGCCACAATGGAGCATTTCCGGTCTTCTGCGGAAGTTGCACTTATTTCTGTACAGCATTTTACTGAAGCAAACTGAGGGATTAAGCAGGGATTTTGGTCAATTTAAGAGGTTAGGCACCTAAGTTCGTTCAGTGCCCTATTTCATTCAGCACTAAACGTTTTGGTCAACGTCGGTGACTAAGCAGGAAGCTGAAATGGCCAGTGTAGTCTTGCAAATGCTCTTAATCTCAAGTAAGTGGTAGCTACTGCTGGAGAGGCAATCTGTCCTCAACCCCGGCTGCTCATTCCCATGCCTGTGCTGTCCCTACTCTGTTCCCAGGGTGCATCTTTGTGGAGTCATAGCAATAAACGAGGTCAGCAAGCAGATCTGTTACAATAAATGTTTATGGAAGGTTTTTGGCTGAAATAACTTCAACAATTTCCTGATCAAGTTTATTGCATGTAGGTATGTAAACAAGTCTAGGAACTCAAGCAAAAGAGCGGTATTGGAATAGGATTGTTTTTGTCTGGAGCAATGAAAGCTCATTCAAGTTTAAAATGATTGTTTAAGTCTGGGATTTGTTTCCAGACTCCTGGGTTAGCACTCTGGCTGTCAAACCACTCCTCCTCAGGGGAAGCTGAGGTGGCTCCCAGTCACAGCAGCAGATAAAGGAGAGGATATTCATGTCGTGGAAGCATTAGAATTGATAGTGCTCTAGTTGTGGAGTTCTTCAGTGTGATGTGCTTGTGAAAGCTGGAACTGTGTTCCCAGTGTGCTTTAAATGACTGATTCCATTAATGATTTTTGTGGAGAAATAATGTTTTTTTGCAAGCACCTGCTCTTAAGCAAGAATAAATAGGAAAGTTTAGAGAAGACTGGTAGGAAACTCAGCAGAGATTGATGGGGAGAAGTGAAAAGAGTAGTGTGGATAGAAGGAGCCTAGGGCGCGTGGGTATTGCTGTACAGAGAGAGTACAGAGGGACTGGAGATAAAGTCGAGAAGAACATTGATTTCCACTTCCACAGGACTGAGCACAAAACTTTAGGGAGACATCTGGGCTGGGAAATTCATGTTTGGGAATAACTGTGCTGAGAAGCAGAGTCTATTGCAGAAAGGTGTTTTAAGAGAAATTTCTTTGTGCTGTGAAAAACCTTCAGTTGTCCACTGCATGACTGATAGTAGGATATTTAGCACAGCTCCTTCCTGTCCCAAAAAGCAGTCAGTGTTCGCGTGGAAGGGCTGGAGGTGAGCGGGAACTGCTCGATAAGGTAGAAAGAGCATGAGGAAGTGACAAATGCAGAAAGCATTTCTGTAAGAGATTTACAAATAGGGGACCATAGAATAAAATTCCTTTAAACAGGAATACCCATGTGAGGGTGAGGGGACAACTGACTTAGCTGACAAGAACTTGTGTTGGGATGTACCTCCTGGTTTGTCAGCGTGGCTCCTCTCTGAGGAGCTTCCTTGCAGCCCTGTGCACTCCCACAGCTGCAGCCTTCCCTGCACCTCAGTCCAGCTCCACAGACTGCCCCTCTCAGAGCAGTCTCTGTCCCAAATCTTCACTAGCATGCATCCAATCTCACCATACATTTTCCTTTCTACCTGTCCACCTGGGAGTAAGGGAGTTGCCCTTGAATAGACCTGTGTCTGGCAGGATGGTTTAAATCCTGTACAGCTCTTATTAGAGACCCAGAGAACTTCCTCCACCTCTCCATACGGAGCAACCCTGCTTCCTTCTGCCATGTGCCAAACACATCTGGCTGAAGAGTGTGCGGGAGTGTGTGGAAATCCCTGAGGCAGTGAAGGTGTCGAAGCAGATGTGGTGGGGATGGTCTCTTGGTTTGTCTCTTCAGAGTCTAGGTTAAACTCTGAAGTGAGGTTGAAATAAATTCATCTTGTGTTCTGAAACTTGAAAATTATTGAGCTGTTATGTGAAAGAACATGTGAAAAATACCTTCTGATTTTCAAGCTTTGTATTAAACAGCATGAATGAGAAATTTAGAGATTTTACTTATTACATTTTTTTTTTCCTGTGATATGATTGAATAATATCAGTTAGTTCTCTTGGGGTAATAAAATTTAAAAGAGGGAATTACGTCTTTTAGTATTTTAGTAAATTTAACATTTGCAAAATTTTTAAGTACTCGCTGTGTGTATCTTACAGTTGTTGATGAATTTCAGACTTCGCTAACTGTGCTGGGAGTCTGTTATTTAATATCCAGTTCTGACAGCATCGGTTGTGTTAACGCTCATTTAAAGATTGTTGCTCATTAGTGGGCTTGTATCTGAACACTACTGATTAAGTCTCCTGTTAGATGTGGAAAGAAAATGTCCAATTAAAAAATAAAAGGAAAAGCACAGTTTGTCGTACTTGCAGTAAGATCCCAAAGTGGAGCCATGGTTGTATCTCTGCAGGGGCTCGCTGAGCTGGGGGGCCAGCGTCCTGGGCAATTTCATGTCGGGGAATGAGATGTTCAAGCATCGTTTCAGTGTTCATGCTCTTTTGGGTATTTTAACTTTGCTTTTGAAGGTCTTCAGTAATCTCTGTGTTCCCTTAGCATTGTTGTAAACTGACAGGTAGTAATCCATGTTTATGACTGTTTTCCCTACTACAGATGGACGCTTTTTTATGCAGTTTTGTGCTGAAGGCTGTGCTGCTCTCAAGCTCAGCATAGCCCAAGTTCTTCCCTTCATTTTACTAAGGGTATGAACAAAACCATCCCTCATACAGAATTGTGGGATGGGCTTGTGGGATGCGTGCTCTGCAAAGAAACTAGGGCAGAAGGAGGAAGGTGCTTTCTGGAGAGATTGTAAAGACTTGTGGAAAGACTCTTGGGCCAGGAGCTCTGTGTGGTGAGCTGTGTTCATGTGCTTGGGTCCATCAGGAGGTGCCTGCTCAGAAATGGCACCGATTGAAGTTTTCAGTGTGAGCCCTGCTCCGTGGCAGCCCCTAAGGCCAGCCCAGCAGAGCAGGGATGCTGAGATGTGTCTCACAGTTGCACAAAGCCAGCCGGGAGCAGAAGGGAGGATTAGTCCAGGTTACTCCAGCTCCTGCTGTCTCCTGTGCCTGCTCTCTCTGCTAAGCGAGCACCGCTCGCTCTGGTGGTGGGTACTCTGCTAGGCATCCAACTGGGTTGTCCTGCTCACGGCCTCTCGCTTTCTGGTGTGGGAGCTGCACAGTAAGACTGCATCGCTCCTCTCCTTTTTCCTGCATGAAGTCCTAGCGTCAGGAAGCGCCTATGGGGCCTGCAAAGCCCAACACAGTGTTAAGAGAGCATGACCTGGAAAAGGGATCATAGTTTTGTTCCTTGAGATTATTGCTCTTTCCACATTCTCACATTTAACTTGGGCAAGTCACTGAATTCCATTTTTGAAAGGTTGTTATGGGTAAAGTTTAGTTATTTCCTAGAAGCAAGATAGACTTTGAAAATAATGTTATTTTTTTCCTCTGTTTAATGAAATAGTGGCCCATAAGCTGGTCTCATTAAAAGAAATACTGTAAAATATTACTCTAGACTCTATTGTCCTAGCCTGTAAGATATTTTATGACTTTACAAGGCAATAACCTATAAACTAAATACACTTCTGGTTTAACTCCAGTCAGAAATTTAATAAAACTAAATGGTAGCTTAAATATCATGTAACTGTAATAACATAAGTTTATAAAGAAACTCTCTGATTATCTTTTATTATTACAGAACTTAGAGGTATGGATCTTCGGCATCTGTTGTTTACTTTGGCACTGGTCTGTGCAAATGACACTCTCTCTACAAGTGACGGTAAGTTTTATATCTTTCTGCCTCTTCGTGTATATAGAGACTTTACATAAAAGTATTTTTATACGCATATACAAATACCTTGGTGCAGCAATCTGGAGTGCATCATGTGAAAAATATGTCAGTTAATCTTGTTATGAAAATGATGGATTAGACTAAGTGTTGGAGAGTAAAGGTGATTCAGTAGATGGTGAAGGCACATACAGAAGTTGGGTGAATGTTGATGTTGGGTATCTAGGTTTTATTGCTTCTAGTCTAGTCTGTCTAGTACTGAAGTTGTGAAAGAAATACATGGGGGTTATTTTTTTAATATAATTTTTTTCCTTAAGTATTCATATGTTAGACAGAAAACTATTTGAAAGTTAGGAGGAAGTATTTTCAGACCATATGTTTTGGGTCTAAGGCCAGTATAAACAAGCTTCTTAAGAAATGCACTTAAGAATTCTTGAGAAAAAGATAAAAAAAAAAAAAAGGGATTTGAAAAGAAATGATGCTTCAACCAGTCAGATTCCCTTGAGTACCCAGTAGAGACCATTTTATATGATTCAAATTCTGAATACATATCCTGCAGTGGTTTGGATTCAGAAGATCTGCTCAGTTTTTGCATCTACTGAATGTAGCCCCTGGCTTTCCACAATTCTTCCCTTCTCATCTCTGTCATCCTCAATTCTTCTATCTTAACTGAATGCAGGCTGGAAGGTAATCTCTGTGGCTGAGCTTTCTCTGCTGCTTTTTCTTTTTGCAGACAGCAATAATTTACAAGTGTCTGTATGTTCTAGAGGCCTGACTCAAGTCTGCTTGATCCTTTGAGGCTAGTCTTTTACTGCTTGAGAACCCAGATTAGCTTTGGTGGGAGTTTTGCATTGGTTTAGTCACATCTGCTTATGCTGGTTATGACCTGCTCCTGCAAACCAAAGCAGCCTACCTATTCTGCTCTGTCTTGTTGGGGCCTTTGGAGAGGACACGAGCGGTTTTCTGTAGTGACTATCTTCTTATGAACATGTCATTTCTTCTCCCAGAGCTACCAAACCAGCTGCCCTAGAGCAGTTTCTTGAGCAGGTGCCCTCCTGACCAGCTAACCAAGAACAGTGTTAGCAGAGGACATGAGAGGGGGCAGTCTGATAGGTAATTTTGGAAAAGGGGGAGTGAAGCTTCCACAACAAATTAAATTGATAAAATCTTCAATGAAAATTTCTTGCATTTTTCAAAAATTTTGCTTTTTCTCTATAAATCAGTAGTTCCACTCCTACTTAAATGCTATAAAATGCAAATTAAACATTCATAGAATATAAACCATGTTTCACTAGCCAGTCTAGTGTTGGTTTTAGCATGTGATACTAAACTAAAGGCTATGGCTCAATTTCCAGTAGTCATAACTGCCCTTCATTTTAAAGGTATAATCATCTTCCTTCTCTCTGATAGATTTGCGCATTTTCTTGGAGTTCCATTCTTACCGTTTCTGCATATCCCTATTTGCAGAAGTAGCGATGCAATGATAGATATATGATGGAGACATTAAGCAGGAAATAAGATGTAATTAAAATTCAAAGAAGAAATTTTCAGTGGAAAATTCTGTGGAAGGCAATGAATGAATCAAGTTTGCACTTCTATTCCTGTTTGCAGGGATGCTTTCAATCTGCTACCCACATGTCTTATGTGAAATGAATGCACCTATTTAAGAAGTGTATAAAGAAGCATGGGATAGTGAAGTACTTATTTTCATACTGAAATTATTCAGAAATGTGAGAGATTTTTTATTAATTTATTTTGCATCATTTGTCTTCTGAGTTGGTTAAAAGAAGAGGAGGGATATGGAGCTGCTGGAGAGAGTCCAGCGCAGGGCCACGAGGATGATCAGGGGCCTGGAACATCTGCCCTATGAGGAGAGGCTGAGGGAGCTGGGCCTGTTCAGCCTGGAGAAGAGAAGGCTGAGAGGGGACCTCATCTGTGTCTATAAGTACCTCAAGGGAGGCAGTGAGGAGGATGGGGCAACCTCTTTTCAGTGGTGGCCACCCACAGAACTGGAGGTAATGGCCACAAACTGAAACACCAAAAGTTCCACAGGAACTTTTCCTGTGGAACTTAAGGAAAAATTTCTTGACAGTGAGGGTGACAGAGCACTGGAACAGGCTGCCCAGAGAGGTTGTGGAGTCTCCTTCTCTGGAGATCTTCAAGACCCGCTTGGATGCAGCCCTGTGCCACGTGCTCTAGGAGACCCTGTGTGTGCAGGAGGGTTGGACTAGATGACCTCTAGAGGTCCCTTCCAACCTTAGGCATTCTGTGATTCTAAGAGGAACTTTCAGAAAGGAATTTGCTGAATAAACAATGTATTCCTTTTTTTTTTTTTTTTTTTTTTTT
>VWPW01025294.1:26326-73085 GCA_013389825.1 Crypturellus undulatus
AAAAAAAAAAAAAAAAAAAGCACAATGCCACCTTTTGCCTGCTTATATGCATATATATGCACCAATTAAATATTAATGTCCATGAGCTTACTTCAAGAATCAAAATACTGGAAGAACACTTGGATTATGTACTTGTACTTAAATCCAAGACACAATACTAAATATCTACATCCTGATCTGATATCTACATCCTATTTTTACAAAATTGTTTATGTGAAGGGAATCGAGCATGAATGCCTTAAGAATAAATTCTAAACTTTAAACAGCATTTAAGATTGTAGCCCTTTTACTTTGAGAGTGGAGGAACTGGTCCACTAGGAAAATCAGACCAAGAAGTGTAACTTGAATGGGGGTATTTGAGATAACAGCAATGCAGAACAGCCGTGTGTCATTCTTGCATGATTTAGGACAATGTTTTTAGCCAGTATCGCCTTGCTCTTTTTTTCCATGTGTGTATGCCTATATACACAAACAGTTCTCATGAATGTCCAGCCCAACCCATTACAACGTCACGAATCCTGAGGATTATGCTGAGCTCTGGCGAGCACAATCTTCCTACATACTTAAATGAAATGTGCAGCAGAGGAGCCGCACCTGCGGTGCCAGAGCTCCCTAGCAAATCCACTTCATTAAGCAGGGTTTTTCTGCAACAGCACAATACAAATTACAGCTAGCTGCTGATCTTACACATCACTGGCGCTGCATTATATTGACTTGTACATGGAGGGATCCACAGAAGAGCTGCATGCTTTTATGTCCTGAAAGTGAAGCTTATGTGCAGCTTTACAAGCACCTGTGCTCTGAGCTGGCTGTGTGCATTGGGGTGAGATCCACCCTTGGCACACAGTGAAATCCCATACGTGTTTCCTCCTGGCAGGAAAGAGAGTGTGAGGCCAGCAGTTGGCTGGAGAACCGCAAAACATTCAAGACGAAGATATTGGACATTTAGTCACTCATTTGCTGTCTCCAGACTGGTGCCAGTTCTGCTGGAGCCTTTCTGTTGATTTAGCTAGTTTTTGTACTCGCCTTTTCCTAAGAGCCTGGGTTGCCAGCTCCTTAAGCAAGGGCTATGGCTACAGTGGCCTGACGGCGGTGCCTGCCATCTGAGAGGTGAGGCTAAATGTGGCCAAGCATGTCTGCTGCAGCAGTTCTCCATGCATAATTCCGAGTGCAGCAGTCACCGAAATTCAGGCTCCTGACAATATAGGTTGTTTTGAAGATGGGGAATTACATGCTTCTGGAACTACTATAGCTTTATTTTTAATTAATGAGGTACATGCACAAGGGACAGTACTGATTCATAAATAGATTAGCTACTTCTGTGTAATAACACTCATGGTTCAGGAAAAAATAAGGGTTTATATGCATGTACATCTATACATTTTATGTTTGAGATACTTGCATTAGTGAAACTGTGGTATTTAAAATATGTATTCCAGCATATGCCTTGTAATTTTGTTTTAAGATACCTGCTAACAGAGGGAGGGAAAGAGGGTGCTTCAGGCACAAGTTGCAGAAAGCACAGGAAGCAAGAACAAGTTTTGTCTGCTTGTTGCTTCTCCACCACTGGCCATCACAGGTCAGATGAGGACGCAGAGGAGTAAACTGGGAAATATTCCCAGTTAATAAAACAATACATAAGCTCATGCAGTTCCAAAACTAATTTCTTCCCCACTGCAAAGAAGCAGCAAGCATTTTGTATCATTTTTGATACTAGAACAACTAGAACTATTCATTCCAGAATATTAAAGCTTTGCTCATTCAACCTCTGAAACGGGTTTAGAAAGGAATTCATGTTTAATACTAGCACACTACTTCTGAGTGACCTGGTTTTGTACAGTGATGTTTTAGGAGAGACGAGCCTGAATTTACTTTTTATTTAAACTGATTCCAGATTTTTTTTTATCACAGCTTTGTTTTGGGATACTTTTGCTGTTGTGTTTGTTTGTTTTAATTCTTCTATGATGGTGTTAAGTTCAAATGCTATACTTGCTTCATTCTTATACATAAAATATCATTAATTATTTCCCTTTATGAGACACACCAAATCTAATTTTTATTTCCAGCAAAACTGCCTTTTCTTAGGCTGGTAACTGCTGTTTTATTGTTATTGGACACTTTGTGTGCATTTCATATCCAGATGAAACCATCTAAATTTAGGTGCATGTCAGGTGTCAGAGCTCCCAATTACACATCCAAGGACTGAATCCTTTGTCCATGCACAGGGATTTATTGTTATTGGAGACTCCCCTAGGTACCCAAGACATCTGATGGGGCTGACGGAGATTACAGAGGATCCCTGGGGAATGAGCGTCCTTCTGGAACGGCAGCTTAAAGCCAGGCATCCCACAGCCTCCTCAGTGTGGTGTTTAAACAACTAAATGAACATCAGCAGCTCAACTGCTCTTTTATGTCCCAGGAAATGTATTGTCGAAATCCCTATTGACATCATGGGAACGTTAGACACCTACAGGTGAGGTTCATCTGTCTGTGAATACCATGGAGATGCTCCAAGTATCCAAAATACCTGCAGGAGACTGGTACATAGGGCATACTATAGGACATCCGTATCTTTTGAAGCAGTAGCTGAAGGACGGGCAGAATACCCTAAGTTACTTTGGCATAGTTACAGAAGTTTAGGCAATTGAATTTTGCCCTAGATTGCATATAGAGAGAGCTAATCACAGGTCTCTTCATTTTGAACTGAGTTTGACCTTTATAGTCATCTGCATATGTTTACTGTATAATTCTGCAAGCTTTCTGCTGGATGGATGGGAATATAACTGCTCGGTGCAGTGTTGGTCTTTTTAGTCAGGATGAGGGGTCTTGTTATGTGGATAGGCAGGCTATCAGCATAAAATTCAGTAGCGGACCAATGTTTTCTAAAGACAAGGATTTCACTTTCCTGACATTTGGAGGAATTCTTAGCCAGAGCAGTGCGGTGTCTTTGAATTGCAGCATGTTCTTTGCTGAGAATCGAGTACCTACGTGAAGTAAACTGCCACATTGGTTGTCTCCAAGGTAATCAAATATCTTTTTTGTCTTTTTTAACTGATTGTACATTTTAAAGAGTCATATTAAAAATCGTATGTTTGACTATAACTTATATGTGAGCATTTATATTTAAACTTCCTCTTAAGGGAAACTCTTAAACGACAGAGGGAGATTTTTGCATTTCTCTATACAAGCCATGAGGAGAGACTTAACAAGTTTCGCTTTCAGGGATCCTGTAATACGCAGTTCTACCCTATATATGGCCATACTGACTAGTCTCTACACAGGGTAAGGCCACGCACTAATACTTGATGTCAGCAAAGGAATGCTAGGATCTCTTTTCTCTTGGGTTTTGCAAATCTCTGGTACTATATTCAGCACTATATTCAGAGTTTGTGTACATTTATATAAGTTTGAGATCAAACCAAAGTGTTCCTTTGAATGTAAGATAGACTACAGTCCTCATGTTGAGCTGAAGCATGGTGAGTTGAAAAAAAAAAAAAACTGTATTATATTTAAGCTATGTTTTCAGTCAGTATCACCTTGATAAGAGTTTATCAGAATGACAATTCTCATTACCAGTAATTTTACCATATCTGTCTCATAGTTTTATGGCATGTGTATATGATCCCTGTTATATGAACATGAGGGAAGATGAATTTTCTGTGTTGATTCTTTGAGATTTTGGTTGGAAAGCAATCCCAGATAGAATTAAACATTTAAGATGTTTTCATAGATCTGTCATACAATTTCTACAAGGCTCTTTTCACCTATTACTCCCGTAGGATCAAGATAATGAAAATACTGAGATAATGTGCCTATGCTCACCAAATAAATGAGAATTTTGCAGCCTTGAGAGATTATCTTTAGAGGTGTTATGATTTTTTTATTATTCCAGAAGCCTTTTTGGATGTTTGAATCATAAATTTTATTATTCTTAATAACTGTATAATAAAGAGGAATGGTTTTAAACTATGTCCAAGTTGGTGTAACAGCCATAGTACTGCAAGTGGAAGCTAACTGTGAATGAGAGGTGTTTATAACTCGCTAGCTTGGTGCACATTATTGGAGGGTCACAGGTGTCCCATAAATATTTTTGCCATAGCTAGATCACTATCTTTTGTGTTAAGATAAATACTGCATTACAGAGGCCTAACACATAAACAGGGATCCTTGCTGGGATATTATTTGATATATTTGTATATTTTAGGTGAGTACATGTTGGGAACAGGAAGTCAGAAGATTTATTGAACGAGTTTTAATATTTGATACTTTTTCTTTCCTTCAAACCTTCTAGTCTTCATCTGCAATGTAGTCAATAAGTGTTATAATTTGGTAATCTTTTGCATGGGATAAAAAGCATAGTAAGAGCATAATTAACATCTTGCATCTGATATACCATGCAAGTGGAGGGCTTCTTAAATGAGTTCTTACATTAGTTCTTAAATGGGTTCTTAAATTCTGTTATAAAGAGAATTTTTGAGAGACTCATTTCCAAACTAAATTTTTGAGAGAGATCTATTAGATTGTACAGATCATAGAACAATAGTTGTTTTTATTTATGGAAATTTATTTTGAATTTTAAGAGGAGGAACATTTTCTCATTTTAAGATGTGGTGTTGGATGATATAAAGGAGTTTAAATAGATGAAAGACACCTTGGGAATTATCCTGCAGACTGTCAGACAGGTGGCTTTGTGCTGTCATAGTGCCATTCATGTCGATGGGACTGGTCACATGGGTAGAACTATGCTTAGAAATAAGTATTTATTGTATGCAGAGATGAGGTTGTGTTTTGATTTCGTAGCCAGTTGGTCTTGGGACTGGCAAACTGTTCCTTGCCATGGGTCTCACTTTCTGTGTGGGAGATGAACTTAGAAATGGGAGACTTGTCCATCTGATCATAGAGTTGGAAGATAATCAGGACATCGCTGCCTGACTTGAAACACTCAAGACTTTAAAGATCAGGATCTGGGTGGCAGTTTTGGTTGAAGAGGTGTCTTGTGTTCTAGGTAAACTAGAATTTTATAAATCTAATCTATAAAACAATTATAAATTCTAGCAGTCAGTACAGTGACAAGCTAGTTATCATACATTTATGGTATTTCTTTATTTGCAATGACTTTTTTGATCATCAGGAAGACTTGATATTTTTGCATAGATTTAACTATCCTAATATTGTTAGGAAGTGCCAAAGTGCCAAAAAATGAATGAGAAAGGGCACAATCTTTCCTTAGATTAATCTGCAAAATCTTGCCTCCTTTTGGTAAATAAGAATAGCTTAATACAGTTGATAGTCATCATAATATATCTACTAGTTCTTCTTCTTGGTTTTCTCTTCTTAATTCTTCTAACTGGAATCTTTTTGCAGTTGTGTGCTGCTATATTATCATGGAGGACAAGCCAAAGCAGAGAGTTATCATTAAACCCCGTGAAGTCCATAGTTGGTATTAGCTTAGTGCATCTTATTTTACGTGTACTGTGGCAGAGTTCTAAGAATACAGATCTAAAAGCTTGTTCTACAGGCAAAGCCTTTTAAGCAGTGTCCTTATTTCCAGAAGTATAAGTAGCTCCAAGCAAGAAAAACGTTCCATTATATAGTAGAAAGTGCTGTAGAAGCCATTCCAGGAACAAGGATCAGAAAGTTTGGCACAGGAAAGTGTAAATTATACCACTCTGATCTGCTTAAACCATTTCTGCTGGAGGGAAGATTCATTTTGGCAGAGATCAAATATTATTTCCATCATCACTTTCCATTGTGATTAGGCATGGCTTTGATGGCTATCAGAAAATTTTGAGGGAAAGCCTTGAATGTGAAATTGGTGCACATCTGACTTGCCTTTACCACTTCCTAGCTAGTACAGTATGTTTCAAATAAGCCCCTTGTCTGGCCAAAGTGACAGTATCTGTGATCTCATATGCAGAAGTCCACACTGTATTTGTTCTGTGTTGGCATTGTTGCACAAAACACAGGAAAAGCTGCATTTGAGCTGCAAACTGACCTCTCTTTTGTAAAGAGGAGATAAAAAGGGAAAGGAAAAGCAGGCAGAGAAGAGAAGGCACGAGCCTACTGCTGAAGTTTTCAAATATAGTAGAATTTAGAAATGCATATTCAAGCTTGTAGGTGAGCATCCCCAGTGGTTAAAATGCTAACTTGCTCTGTCTGAAATTGTTTCTTATGTCCTCTTCACCAAACCACATCTGACTCCAGCTTTTACTAATGAAAGTTTCAGGCCCTAGGATATCTTTGGCTGCAAGACTGCCAAGCAACACTTCAGGAGCAATCAGCTTCAGTCAGACACTCTGCGAAATAACGTATATGCCACGGTTTTCCATCCAACTATCTCTTATGTCTCTGTCTCTTCAACATTACAGCAGTTGTGTAGACTTTCTTTACTGCTGCTTAGCTGCCATATTTTCTTCTCTGTTTTAAACACAGCCTCACCAATTTGTCCTCCTGTGATTGCTGGTTTTGAAGTTGTTTGCCAAAGTGAGCCCCACCTCTGTATTTAGCACGAGCCGTAGTCAGCAGCTGAAGCTGATGCTTTTGCCTCTCGGCAAGGTTCGCAATCCAAGCGCACGCCTTACATGTCCTCCTGTGAACCGGCACCACTCCTCCTTCTCCAGCAATGAGCAAGCAAAACTGTGGCTCCTACTTGGGGTTGCTTTTCGTGGAGAAGCTGCAGGGCTGTTGGGTACCAAGCAGGCCAGGAATGCTACACCCCATTTCAAGTAAGAAGCAATTTCAATGCAAGTGCTTTAGAGTTGATCAGATGCTTAAGTTACCTTCTGAGAGGGACAGACTATTTCTGTTAGTGTCAGATATTCTGACACTAATGAATGTCTGCTATTTTCTGTCTATAGTCTTCTATAATTGCTTCTGCCAAGGCAATGATCAAAGCACGTGAGCTTAATCCAGTCTAAGTGAGATGACCTCGATGCACCAAGAGTTCGGAATACCTAGTTGTCCTGCTCAGAGATGTGCAGTTCCCTCAAATGGCAGCACTTGTGTCTCCATGTCTAGAATTTGATCCAAAATTTCATTTACTATTCTTCTCCCTAATTATAGCCATCAGAAGCAATGTGCTTCTGTTTACAGTTGTCACCACTTACACTAAAATCCGAATTTCTGTGCAGCTCAGATAACTTCAAAGAAAAACTTCTGTTCACACAGGCAAACACAGTCTGTGTTTTTAAGGAAGAAGATTAGATGATGGANCAGCAGTTGTGTAGACTTTCTTTACTGCTGCTTAGCTGCCATATTTTCTTCTCTGTTTTAAACACAGCCTCACCAATTTGTCCTCCTGTGATTGCTGGTTTTGAAGTTGTTTGCCAAAGTGAGCCCCACCTCTGTATTTAGCACGAGCCGTAGTCAGCAGCTGAAGCTGATGCTTTTGCCTCTCGGCAAGGTTCGCAATCCAAGCGCACGCCTTACATGTCCTCCTGTGAACCGGCACCACTCCTCCTTCTCCAGCAATGAGCAAGCAAAACTGTGGCTCCTACTTGGGGTTGCTTTTCGTGGAGAAGCTGCAGGGCTGTTGGGTACCAAGCAGGCCAGGAATGCTACACCCCATTTCAAGTAAGAAGCAATTTCAATGCAAGTGCTTTAGAGTTGATCAGATGCTTAAGTTACCTTCTGAGAGGGACAGACTATTTCTGTTAGTGTCAGATATTCTGACACTAATGAATGTCTGCTATTTTCTGTCTATAGTCTTCTATAATTGCTTCTGCCAAGGCAATGATCAAAGCACGTGAGCTTAATCCAGTCTAAGTGAGATGACCTCGATGCACCAAGAGTTCGGAATACCTAGTTGTCCTGCTCAGAGATGTGCAGTTCCCTCAAATGGCAGCACTTGTGTCTCCATGTCTAGAATTTGATCCAAAATTTCATTTACTATTCTTCTCCCTAATTATAGCCATCAGAAGCAATGTGCTTCTGTTTACAGTTGTCACCACTTACACTAAAATCCGAATTTCTGTGCAGCTCAGATAACTTCAAAGAAAAACTTCTGTTCACACAGGCAAACACAGTCTGTGTTTTTAAGGAAGAAGATTAGATGATGGATGTAGCAAAAATATACCCAGTAGTTTCTTAGAGCTATCTAAGAAGTTAGCAGATCAGAAAATTCCTGGGTATTTTTATTTACTTTAACTTTTGTTTCCATATTTTAAATATGGTTGTATAGTGCATATGATTTTAAGCCTTTTGTGCAGAATTAGCCAAAAGACCTGAGTTAATGAACTGACTGAACAAAAAGGGGAGAAAAAGTACTTCAAGCAAATAAACACTAATCTGTTTTATAAATGCGTATTGCATGTGTTGTAATGGATTATTCTATGCAATGGAGCACATGCATAGCAGATTGCTTTCAGCACTGNTTTAAGTCTGTGATTTTTTAAGGAAGAAGATTAGATGATAGACATAGCAAAAATATGCCTAGCAGTTTCTTACAGCTATCTAGGAAGTTAGCAGATCAGAAAATTCCTTGTTATTTCTTTTTACTTTAACTTTTGTTTTGGTGTTTTAAATATAGTTGTATAGTTCATATGATTTTAAGCTTTTTGTACAGTATTAGCCAAAAGACCGGAGTTAATGAACTGACTGAACAAAAAGGGGAGGAAAAGTAGTTCAAGCAAATAAACACTAATCTGTATTATAAATGCATATTGCATGAGTTGTAATGGATTATTCTATACAATGGAGTGCATGCATAGCAGATTGCTTTCAGCACTGTAACAGGAAAAAGCAAATGTTGTTATTGTACATTTCGTGCATGCAATAAAATGGTCCTGGGAAACAAAAATATTTCAACGACGATACAGTTACTATGCAGTAACTTTCCCTGCCTGATTTAAAATACAGCAGATTTTCAGAACCAAGAGACTGTCTCGAAAAGTTACAACTTTTCTTTCCGTGCTGTACTCTTCAAAAGTCACAATCAGAATTACATTTGGANTTTTCTTTCTGTGATGTGCTCTTCAAAAGTCACAATCAGAATTACATTTGGAAAAGAAAAAAAACGTGAAGAGAAGAAAACACAGATCTGAATTTTTTCTTTTGTGTGACTGGGAATTGGAGACGCATCTTTGATTAGTAGGTAGTTCCTACCACCGTAGATAAAGGAGCACCTGTTTGGCACCTCAACGTGATTCAGACACTTCAAAGGATCAGAAGAATAATATTTTTAAGTAGGAGTTCACAAAGTGTAGTCCCTGAATTACATGGAGTGACTGACAGCTTTACACTGGTGACCACCATCAACTGAACCAGATATGATCCAGGCTTGGGACAATTCCAGCACTGTTGGATATTTAGGGAACTAGAGCCATCAGCTATTTGGGAGATGGATTGGTCCAGCCTTGCAGAATTTGTGGACAAATGGGCCTGTTTCTCATCTGGTTGTTTCAAACCGTGACTACCTCCCCTGCCTTTCCAGTTACTCTTTGTAGCAGTAGACGTGCGGTGGTACTGTTCCTAGAGTGATTACCTGTTTCACGGATGCTGGAAAGGGGACCTGGAAAGACAAAGTGGTTGGGAGCTGGTCCACTGAGCAGTCCTCCATGAACAGACTCCAGCATGGGTCCCTCTATTCCCTTGGGGAATAAAACTACCCCTTTTAAGCTAGGATAATTGTGGTATTTGGAAGTCAATGCAAGTCATTTTTCTTTTGAAAGCTATTTAGTATTTGTCACCAGTGTCACCTCAATGTCTCAAAAAAAAAGTATGAACAGTGGAAAATGGTTGATCGGGCTGTAGCGTATGGATTTGTAGAGTCACTAATATGACATTGTAGCAAAGGGTCTTTAAAAGATGTCAGGGGATGGAATGGAAGAGTTTTCATGGGTTAACAATTGATTTAAAGGTGACATCAAGGAATAAATGGTCAGCCTCTGCAACAAAAACATCTCCAAAAGAATGTTTCCATTCTTCAGTCAAAATAAATAGAAATTAGAGACAAGCTTTGCAGCTTGGAAAACTCAGTCGTGGGACGTGACAGAAAACCCTGCGGTCTTGCCTGGTGCCAGGAAGGTGAAAGAGGAGGATGTGAGTGCAGGGCCGCCGTTTGGGAGCCTGCTTGGACTCCTGCGTGTGTGTGTGTACAAAGGCTCCACGTTGTGACTGCTAAAATGATGGAGGGCAGTTTGACTGGAGAAATGCAACAGTTTGGCCCTGCTGGGAAAGTTTAGCTTGTGAGCTCTCCCTATTACCCAGAAGATATTATGGAAACTTACTGAAAGGAAATATATTTATCCTTTATTTGGTCTAGGGTTTTGTTTGTTTATTATTCCCCTAGCAATGTGTAGTCTTGGCTTTAAAGATGGGGCTGACACAGAAAATTTATGGGCAAGTCTGAAAACTCCCTTGGATCAAGAGTTTACATTTGAATCCATAAGTGCCAGAACCCTGTTTTTCACTCGGTAAGCACAGAGCAACGAGAGCTGTAGCAGGCCCAACTCGTGGGCACCACTTGCGGTGTGTTTCTTCCAAGAGGCCCTCAGCATTTGACCCAACCCCCCGGCAAAATGGGGATAACTGCAGGGACATTTAAAAACTACAAAAACAACAACATGTGCAAAGTGCAATGATGTCATTGTACCTTCTGAATTTATGTGCCTCCTCTCCATCACTGAAACACAAAGCAAATACTTGATTTGTCTTTGAACAGGTGATTGCAAGCGTTAGGGAAGTGACTGTTAGGTAATAACTATAAATGTTAACATTGTTTATTATTTGCTGTTTTGTTACTGATTAAATAGCTAATAATAATTACAGCTTTCAGTGAAAATGGTGATGATAGCTAGAGTTAGTGTTTAGGCTTTAATTCAAACCATGTGTTTTAATCTGTTTGTATATATCCTGCATTCATCTTTGCTTGCAATGAGATATTCTTCTGGAAGATATAAGTAATTATTACAAGAATGGAAATTATTAGTGGTTCATGGTTTGGCAAGAAAAAAATGCCCTTTTTAAGTTCTTAACATCTATTTTAGAAGACTTCTACAACGGAAGTGGTTGAGGGTAGAAAATAATTCCGAAGAGTTTTCTGTCATAGACTACATGTTGAATATTTGGGGTCAATGCAAATAGAGTGTTTGGAAGACTAGGTCCCCAGTCTCGTTGTTCTGTACGTTTAAGTCCGTTTATATTTATAGGGCAAAGGAAAATATTCTTGGGTAATCTATAAAAGAAGTATTCGAAATAGATGAACAATGAGGAAGAACGCTGCTGTATACTTAGACAACATTATTTTGCACTGAACTGTTTTGTTCTTGGATCTATTCTTCAGTGGGTTTGTGAGGTTTGTTCAGTCTAGCTAACTGATGTAGTTAGCTTTGACCATAATTGCTTCATCTGTTCTTAATCAGAAATTGCCCTGTAATCCACAGATGCCTCCACTTGGCTGCAGAGCCAAGTGCACTAGCACTTCTTGCTGTGAAGATCTGAGAAGCCACATCCTAAGAAAAGCATCTAGGACAACACCACAAGTAATGATGTGGATGTGGGATCAATAACTACAATCTCTGCTCTGCTTTCTGAATCTGTGCCATTTGCGCAATAGGAAGCTGTAGAAGTGGATCAGTAAAAGACAAGATATCTCCTGTATATATTGGCATGAACCTCTTACCACCTAAGGCCTTTCAGGATTAAAATTAAGTCTTTGGTGGATTGTGTCATGCTTTGCAGAGATGCAAGGCAAGGCTTCATTCTCAAAAGCTTGCACTGGCAGCTAATAAGGACAGCTGTCATAGCTGTCCCATTCCTGAATAAGCTAGTTCAGTTGGAGTACACTCATTTTTACAAAGTCACCTGCAATATTGCAGACCCCTTCTAAATGAGTTTTCATGTTAAGATGGTGAAATTTAGTATGGTTGTTCATAATATACAACTGCTACCATCTGCTTTCCCCAAGCTCTGAACACAAAGCAGTTGTTTGAAGTAGGTTTTTCTCCAAGTTGGTCTTTGCTCCACAAGTCGAGGAACACTTGTTTTTTTACCAGGAGGAACGGACTTCACAGATTTGGGCCTCTGGGGCACGTTTGCATGTGGTGAAATCTTGTGAATGTTTTGTTGAGATAAGTGAGTGACAGCTTCCCGTTGGTGTTCTCTCAGGAGGTGAGGGTTTTTTTTTCCAGAAGTGCTGAGCATCTGAAAATATCTATATCCTGCTTGCAGAGCTCCCAATCTGATATGTTATCTTATCCCTCTACTACAGCAGGCTTGATATGCTGCTACACCACTTTATCTAGCTAATAGTCTAAAGGAGCAGTTCTGGTTACAGGAAAAACTGCCAGGATTTCATCTATCAGGGTTAGTTAAGTCTGTGTTGTCCAACTTTTAAACAGGCAGCTTGATTGGGAGTTATTGTTAAATGCTGTTTTTCAGTTATGAGATCTTGTTACTGTTGGAATTCAGCATGTTTTTTTCTTCCCACTTGTTAAGCCAAAAGTGCATTTTTTTTTCTTTAGAGAATGAGGCTGTTTTCTTCTTGCTTTAGAGAAGTGTCAACAGTTAATGTCTTGCTGTTTAATTTCATTATGTCCCCCTGAAATCCCTCTAGAAACATGACCGTGACAATACTTCTCACTTCCACGCGTTTTAATTTGAGGAATCTGCAGAGATGTGTGAAATGTAATTAAGAGCTCCAGTAATCCCAAGATACCTATATATATGCACTGACTTTCGAACTTCAGAAACAGTGTTAGTTTTCCTGAAGTCCTAGACAGACCTAGGGAAAGTAAACTTTAGGCTTGGGATGCGGCTCTTAACCCACCTCCTGTAATGTGGACTAATTGAAAATAAATGTCTTAAATGGATAGAGCTCCTGGATTTAAATAGAGATACCCTCTATCCGCTCCACTAGTTGCCTGAGGAAATCCCATCATTCAGTCAATTACAGGTTATAAAAAGTCACTATAATCTTCTAACCAATTACTTCTGGTAAAACACCAGATCTGTCATATCCCTCCTCTATAAAGATAACCCATCCTGTCTTCTTATATGGGTGAAAAGCTCGGCAGCATTTCCTGATTGTTAGCCAAATGTTAAAAAGCAGAATGTTAAAAACAAACATGAATTTTAGAAAAATGCATAAGATGAAAACCTCCTTCCTTTAAATCAGGGCAAAGCTTTGATTATAGGTAAGGGGAAAAGTAATTCATACCTGTCTTTGGGATGGTTAGAGCACATCCCTGGGAGGAACAGAGCTGGCACTATCAAATCTTTACAGATCAGCAACATACTGAACAGTTCAAGGAAACTGCTATGCGGAGCACTTAGTCTATCCCGAGTTCTCAAGTGAAGTTTATTTCAGTGCTAAGATACAAGATTGAATTTACTGATTATGTCTGGCTTTTGTTTATATTAGTAGGTGGCTCCCACATGGTCCGTGTTGAATTTGCTTTTTAATTTTTTATCATTTCCTGGAGGGAAATATGCCCCAATTACCTGAGCTGCACTAATTCAGCCAAAATACAAAAGGGATTGAGTAACTCGAAGCAGTCAGATGAGGATGGGGCTTGATGACAGGAATGAGTGAGAAGCTGAGAAGCTTCCAAAGTCACTTAGTTGTCCTGTGGTAGACAAGATCTCTAAGTCTCCATAAAGGATAAGGTTCTGTGATAAAGAGATTAGTCTGAAACAAGCTTTCAACATCTGGCCACGCTGCAGAAAATCCTGTGTGCCCTTGGCAAATCTGTTAATATCTGTGTCCCAGCTCCCTAGTTTTAAAAAGAAAGGCATGTTGAGGATAAACTCCATAATGGCTTTGAGTTGATCAGATATTGTGGTGTTGAAGTTGCTGAAGTTACGCAATATTCTGTCAGCAGTGTTGAATTTATTGTGCATAGCAAAATGATAAAAAAAAAATATTTTTTTCCACACTAAAAACTGGCAGGCGGCCTCCTCAGCCAACGCAGCTGTGTGTTTGTCAGCGAGTAGGTGACAGCACCAGCAAGCAGAGAAACCCCTCAACCATCTCCCCCAGCACGTATTTGATTCCTGCATAAATCCTGTACTTGCAGAAACTTTGCTTTTTTTCCAACAGGCAAGGGCTTGTACTAATGTGAGTCCATAACTAATTGTTACCATGGGAAACTATGAAACAGCCACCCACATTTTAATTTCTGAATAGGACTCTTGTTCAGACCTATCCTTCGATGGGTCTGTGAATGTGTGCACATAGTGCACAGAGGCTCCTTCCCCGGAGCAGCATCATCTAGAGGACACAAACTCTTCCTAGCAGGAAGGAGCATTAGCATCCCCTGGAACGATTTCTCTGAGGGGCTGCTAGGGAATTAGGGACACCCACGGTGCCACCTTCTGTTGATTCATGTAGAAGGACGCAGCCGGTCAGGTGAAATTTTCACTGTTCTTACTCAAAGCTCACTGTGACCCTTCAACCCTTTCTTCACTGAGTATTATGGTCCAGAAATAAAAATGGGAGTACTGAATCTTTTCAAAGAAGAAGAAAGTATTTTGTTTCAGATCATGAACATATTTTCTTGTTTTCAGAAAAGGCTGAACTAGCCCATGTGAAGTTTTCTAAAATACTTCTAGCCTGAGACATACACCAAATTTAGAAAATCAGATGATTAAGGTTGGAGAAGTTATCAGCAACTGAAACACCCTTGTTTGCAAGTAGCCATGGAAAAATGTGCCTGAGCCCAGTCTCCACTGGGACATGACAAGGGAGGTGCCTCTCCATAATTTCTGCTAAGCAGCAGGTGCTCATGGAAATCTAGGAGAAAAGCCAGATTTCTTTAAGGATGCAGTCACATGCAGAGCATAGACAGGAGATTTTCTTCATATCTTCCATATCTTCCCTGGCACAGATTTCTCTATTCTTTTCTATTCTTCAGCACTGTCACCTGTTCAGTGAAGCCAATAGAGCTACTTCCTTTTGCTGCACCAGCCCCTGTGCTCTTACAAATCCTGTAGCCTCACCTGTTTTGAATATACAGTGGCTCAGAGGAACCGTAAAATGAAGCTGAGCCTTCTAGTTAGCTAAATTTGACTTTTAAAGCTACTTAATTTCTGAAAGCTTTAGGTATCCTACTGAAGCCAGGCTGCTTGCTAGCAAACTGCCTTGGAAGACCACTGGGGTCACAAAATGTAGTCGTTTCTGTGTGCATCAGCAGGGGGGCTCAGGACATCTGTTAATGTAAGTATGTGCACAACTAAACTGTTAGAGCCTGTGGGAACCAGGTTGAAACAAACTGGTGAAAATATTGTGGGAAAAGGCTACCTTGTCACTGGGTTTGCTGCACATTTGCTTTGGATTGTGAATCTGGCACTGTTTTTTGAGATGAAAGAAACTCCGGCACTAGAGTACAATTCTTGGCTTCCTCTCTGTCTTTTAAAACAGGCCAATCTGCCAATTCCTTGTGTGGATCCAAATAGTGACTAGATTAATATAAATGTCAATTACAGCATAGTTCAGGACAGCAAGCAAATACTTGTTGCTATCTGCCTGGCATTTCTATGGGGTGCAGCCCTTCAGCACCAGCATATACTCTCTTAAATGACAGCCCGGGCTGCAGGTGCCCTAGGAGGGGGCTTCAGCTTAGGCCTTGTGTCTTTTAATCATATTTGGTCTGGGCAGTGTAAGAAGTGTTTCCAAACTCCTTTTTTTGTTTTTTTTTTTTTTTATTTGAGCCCAGGGAGATGGAGACTGTATCTACTATTAATCTGATTAGGTTTTGATGGATGAACTAATGCAGACTTTCAAGGAAGAAATGAATGTGGATGCATAGATACTTGGTGAGGTTTTGAATAGTGTTAGACCTCTAACTGCCATGCTTTGTCATTTACTTAAATTATAATTTTAATTAAAACCAGAAGATCTGTCATCCAACTAAGATGCTTTTGTCTAGTACTGTGGAACTAACAACTACCAATATTGAAAATGAAAGTAACAAAATTAAATATCATAATTTTTTGTTTCCCTCAAGAAGCCATCTGTTGTGCATTACCCAGTTTTCCTCATCTGAGTAGTTTGCTAAGTGTGAAGAGGCGTGTTAGTTAAAACATAAGTAGGAAACCTGTTTTATGAAAGTTTCACTCTCTTTAAATGAGTTCAAAAAATGCTAAGAATGAATTAAACCAAATTGCTTATGGGCAGACAGAAAGTGGTTGATCTTTTTCAGCCAAATATCAATACTGAAAATTTAAAAGAGGAATAACAGTATTGTTTTTTCCTTGTCAAGGTAGCTTGTCTAGCTTGTCTAGCTATATTTTTCCTTAACACGCTGTACATGCTGTGTGGACCACATAAAATTTCTTCCTTCCTCCTCACTAAGCTGTTTTCAAATCCATGAAATTATATAAAATACGTGTATTTACCATAATATAGTTGTGACTGTAGAACTGTGGGCACAATAGGAGTTTATAATTGACTGCAAGAGTGCAGTCAATTAAGGTTCTTTGTAAAATACCATATTGAATATAATGGATTATTAGGAGAATAATTTATTTTAAAGCATAAAATGTTGTATATACCATATTCTATGTCGTATTTAATCTTTTTGCCAAACCTATCTGTTGAAATGTGAAGAAAAATTTGTAATAAAACAAGCAGTTTCTTCTAGATAACTCAAAGTAAATTGCACTTGGGTTTGTTTTCAACAACAAAATTCTGCTATATAAAGTGGTTGCAAAACATTTTTTCCTGAAAGTTGTTCGTGTATTTTGTTCTGATTTTTTTGATCCATTACTATGAATTTCCATCACACTTAGCTTAGCCTAAAAGTCTCCTGTGTGCCACTTTTTTAAGCTACCCAACCTGTATAAATACATTAGGACACATCTAACCGATTTAAAGAAAAATGTAGATGGATCTGTTCAAAGTTCAAATGTGTCCTGCTGTTTTTTATCATCAGTGTGAATCATGCGGCAATTTACATGCTTAAAATAGTTCATAAAGCACAGCAAAAAAACAGCAATCAGAATCTGTCTAGAGGAGACAGAAATATATACTGGGCTTTTCAATTTGGTGTTGTGGGAGGATTTTTGCAGGAAGAGGCCAGGCATTTTCCATTTGTGTGTTTTCATTTTTATTTTGAATTATTTTGGTGAGCTTGAAATGCTGTGTGTTGAAAGCTGTGGAAACTGAAATCCTTTGTTTGTCCCCTCCTAATGATATAGTACGGGAAATTGAAATACATGCTTCCAGAACAAGATGCGATCACAACGATTTCACCAGACAGAATTCAAGCTTCACACTAAATCAGCATTTCACCTCTTTGCTGGTATTTGTTCAAGAGCAATGGGATATTCCGCAGGTTAAGTCACTGGAAGATTTGGAGACATGTTTGTGGTGTGTAGACCACCGACCTCCCTCAGTACAGCATGAAAAATCAGTAAATAGTAAGTGTTGTAAAAAAATAAAAAGTCCCCAAAATGGTATTGCTTGGGCCTCATAAAGGAGTGATTCTCCTTTCTCCAGATGAAGGCCAACAGCACTTCCTAAAAATGAGCAAGAAGGGACAAGCAGAACAAGCACGAGGTGAAATCTATTCTTTGTGAAATCTATGACTAGGCTGTGAAACAAACACACTGCTTAAGCTGTGGATGGTTAAGTTTAGGTAAGCTGAAAGAGGTCCTGAACAAAGGACACCAATTCCACAACACTGCAAATGTTCCACAACTCAGGAAGTGTGTGAAGAAACATGTTACCCATCCCTCCTGTTTATGTACTCTTCCCTGGGGATCTCCTTTCAGTCACCCTTGGAACCAGGATACTGATACCAGTGATTTTTATCAGCATGGCCTTTGCTAAGTTGCAATTTCTCAGATGCACCTAAAATCTATATGCTAAAGCAAAGAATCAATAGCAAAGGTGTCATTCATGTCAACTGCAGCTGGAGTATTGAGTGCAGGTGCTGTGTGATGCCAGGATGATGATTTCATCAGATCTGTGCACTAGAAGGGAGAAGAGAGTTGGTGTTGTCCTTTGCTATAGCAAGATCCTGCTCCAGTGTATGCACAACACTGAGGGAGATTCTCTCTGGGTCCTCTTGCACCTCCCAGGACAGACTCTTGCCCGTCTCTGTTCTTCTGGCCCAAGCACAACATCACATGCAAGTTTTCTACTCCTGGTGTAATGGTTGTTATCATTTTTTCTATGCAATTACTTAGTCTCTTAGGGAAAAAAATTGCAACATATGTTCAAGACAGCGCAAGCCAAGAGAAATTATGCTGTCAAAAGAAGTATTTCCATATGGCATGGTTCAAATTATTCTGTTAGATGTGGTTTGATATTTCTAGTCAATTTTGCACTGATCATTGCACTTAATACACAGTTTTTGAAATAACATGGTCAAAAAACATGTTAACTATACATGAAATACTATACAACCAGCATTTAAGGGAAACCAATAAAAAAGTAAGGATCTCAAATGTCCATGTACTATTCCATGGATTTTTTTTTCATTTCTGCCAACATTTTTCTAGAGTTTAGAGACTTTTTATGCCTGTGTGAGAATTCTGTTACTGAGCAGGAGTAATAGAAGTAAATTGCGGAATCAGTGCAGTGTCTGTGTTGGTGTGCCGTGTTCAGGTAGTTATGCTGTTTTCACAGAAAATGCTAGAAATAGTCAAGTCTCTAGTCAACTTCAAGAAGTCTTTGGCTCCTTTTCTGCTTTTGGTATGCAATGAATATCATTCCAGTTATATTAAAATTAGTAACACCTTCAGAACCTTTCAGCACAAGGATGGGCAAGACTTAGGCTTTTGGTAGATCCCTCTGTAGCTAGATTTTCTCAGCTGAGAAGACTTTATCCCTCCTCAGGAGCTGCAGTTATGTCCAAGAACACATGGTCTTGGCAGCTAACTGGTGCGAGCTCTCATATAGCTGGAGAACTGGAAATAGCTGTTCTGAAATAAAAATTTCAGATGGAAAATGGGTTAGACATAGTGCTGGGTTTTACTGTATTTTGTGTGATTACAGAACTGGAGGGTACTTCTTTCACTCTCTCTTTTTGCTTTCCTCTCAAAAACAAGCAGCTAAACAGTTTGCCCATAAAAATAATAGAGCACGTAGTGAATTGTATTGAGCCTGGTGCCAGAGGTGTAGTGTCTGCAGTCATTTGTGAAATCTAAACTTTCAGCCGTTTTGAACTATTTGAGGTAAAAGATTTCACCATTGAAATCAATATTCAGTCTTTGTTTTAGAGTTATACTCCTTTCTAAAGGCAGCTAGCTTATTTTCCAATTACTTTATTTATGCTAAAGGCAAAATTGTTCTGCCAGCCAAAATTTGGCGTAAATTGCTATCAGTTAAACCTCAGCACATATGGTGAAAATAGATGTGGTGTTTGGATCAACACATTATTTTAACAAGATGAGTTGCTTTCATATAATTGTTTCCAGCCTCCATTAATTTGAAATAATCTTACCAGCATTTTGAAATAATCTTACCAGCAACAGCTGTGGGAAAATTAGGAACTGTTCACCAGCAAGGGGAAGATATAATGTAAGTTAAAAAAAAAATCTGTAGCCTACACTAGTGTTACAGTTCCGGTTAAAATAAATAAAATATTTTATTAGTATAAGGACTGTAGCAGTACTTATGATAAGTAATATTTAAAGCACAGTTGGTGTCTTTATATAAAATACAGGCTTAACAGATTGTCTGTATTATTATAAAAAACAGTGGCCACAATTTACACTTCTTACAGAGGACCTTGTTTTTGATAATATCAAAACACTTATTAGATTAATATAAATTTAATGTACTATCAATATTTTTCACAGTTATTGTTTTTGATCAGCAAATGAGAGAACAGAGATACAGAGAAACACAGTAATTTTTCCGAAATTGTAAGGCGAATATGGTGGTTGAGAGTGTAGTCGCTTGGAAAAGAAAAAAGAACTTGTATCGTGGCCCCTAGAGGGTCCCTCAGGCTCCTGGTACATTGACAGAATCTTATGAATAGGCACAACTGGGCTCGCAGAGAGACTGTGATAGAAATTGGAGGCATTTATTTCTTTGTCAGAGTAGTGATCCTCAAGTCTCTGCCTGCTGCAACCAGTTGTTGACTTAGGACACTCATCCTGTACTTAGTAAACTGTTCTGTTTGCTAACAGGGCTTAGAGTTCTTGTAATTGTGGCCTTGCCAGTCAGAGATATTTTAAAAGAATAACTTCTAATTTCATTTCCGTTGTGAAGAACAGCAAGAGATTCCATAGAGATAATAAGAGTTGTTGTTGGACACACTCTTGGTGGGTTGAGAGGGGTCCACCTATCATTTTCCTGGTCTTGCAGCCACATGTCTAAGAAGCCTGTTTCCAACTATTACAGGGATGAACCTGAAGTGAATCAGCAGAATTTTATACATTGGCCACTAGATGGAAACAGAAACATCAAGTGTGCATATATCTCTATAAATTTATGCATTTACATATTGAATATTTTAATCTCTTATCAATGCATAAAAATACAGAGAGTAAATAAAATAGTTACTGTTAGAATTGAAGTCACGAATAAACTGGTCAGAGAAGAACATGGTAGAGGGTTCAGAAAGAGAGTTGAAATAAAGGGAAGGATGCAAATACCAATAAGAAGGCAACTGAACTTGTGGAAGCTCTAGAAAAAACTGAAAAATCCTCAAAGCAGCCTAATTCTGTCACATCAAGAGAGGCAGAATCTGTAAGAAAGTCCTCCCATTTTTTTGTATTTTTAGATATTACCAATCATTTGTTCATGGAAAGAACAGGAAATAAATTATCTTGGGTCTTTGAATGTGTCTGGAGTTATTTTCTGTGAGAAAACACTGCTTTTGAAAAGCCTTGGACAGTTGTAATCACATCCCCAAAGCTTACTGTTTTCATCCAAAGTTGAATCTACAAATCCTGTGTCATTAAACTAGAATCACAACCTGTTTATAAGAAAAAATCTATGATTTCAAATTCTATGTTTTCTAAGTTAAGCAACTGTTCTGCATGTGTGTTACTAAATCATAGAATCATAAAATCATGGAATAATTTAGATCTTTCTGCTGAAAGAAGATCCGATTTTGCAGTTGGATGACTTTGCTCAGGGCTTTGTGCCTAGATTGCTTGTGCCCCACCATGTTGTCTCTTCAGAGGATGTCAGGTAGTAGGGTCTGAAACCAAAACCAAGACTTTAAGAAGTCTTTGTAGACTTTCTCTTCTTGCTGGGCCACTCTGAGGCAGATGCTCCCGGAGTATCCCCTGGCCAGCCATCCCTCTGAGCATCCCTCTGATTCATAAGTTCTCACCTGCCTTGTGCTCCATAGCAAGCTTCATATGCTTGAGATACTTCACAACCCACCTTCTCATTTTCCTGCCAGTCCTTCCTGTACGTCTCTGTCCTTCCACTTCTGCATTACGGTCATGTCACAGTTCTGAATTCTTGCAGTTTCTCCTCTTTGCTTCCCATGCTATGTGCATTTATGTCTAATGCCAGTCACACTGCTTTCTCCAGAGATTATCATTACTAAAGCATCAGCTGAGATGAAGTGCAATATAACTTCATGCAATCTAAATTCTTTAAAAATACTTTACTCCTGAGCTATTTCTGTTTTCTTTAGTTTTAAAAGAATTTGAATTTTCCAAAATACAGGATTCATGTAAAAATCATTTCCTGATTTTTAAAGCAAAAGTTCAGTTTGCAGCATCCCTTTTAACAAAATTTTCCCTAAATATACCTGGCCTCTATTTTTTAAAGAAAATACCTTTGACAATAAGATCCAGGGAGTCAACCTGAACTGACGAGAGTTTACATAGAGAGCTTGCAAAGGTGACTTCTCAAAAGAGATATACTTTAAGTCTGAAAAACAAAAGGACAGGAATTTGTAGGGGTGTGTACCAATTGCTCGCAGAAGAGCCAAGCCTGTAGCGCAGGCATGGCTTAGAGAAGGAGCAGTCATGGCAGAGACTGCAGTGTTCAGTGGAGGAGTTGACCATCCACCTCCTTCCTGCTGCCAGGACTGCCAGGGTCCTCACCTCACAAGGTCTCACTGTTCTACCTCTGAAAATATTTCACTGTCGTAATTTAAAAAAATATGTATTTTGAAAATAAATCTTCCTCACATGATGCTTTTGGGGGAATTCCAGAAGTTTGTAGCTGGAGGTGCTTTGGAAGAGAGAGTCTAACAGCATGGCGGTAACACACATGACAGGCACTCCTCAGACACAGTTCAGCTCATCCTAAAGCAGATGTCCTTAAGCGACTGTGAGATTTGCACCCGTTTCTCTCCACCGAACACAGACTGCTCGCAGAGCTTATGTGCCATATCGATACTTAAGCCTCAGCGACACCACTGTCGCCTCTCCTGAGTCTTACATGTGTGTGACCACATCTTTCTATTGCCTGTGGACGTTGAAATCCGTTCTATGAGTCAGAGTACAAACTTACAGAATATAATAGAGGCTATATTTTCTAATACTTACCTTTTAGGATTACTGTGGCAGAGTCAATGGCAGCATATTGTGCTGTGACTTAACATTCACTAGAAGAATGTACCTTAATTTAGGGCACAAATTTTATTGGTGCTGAGTATCCTGTGTCTTTGCTCTGAAACGTTTGAAACGCCTTTTAAATTGACATGGGTTATAAGGGACTTTCTTGTTTACTGTGCATATTTGCAAATAATTTTGTCTGCTGTTTGTATTCTACAGTGACATGTTATAATGCTTGGCTAGGTTAAGCACTACAAAATTGTTGTTCAGTCTGTGCAAGCCTAGACATAATTTTAACAACTGTTGATAGAAAAGGTCTGTCATGAACAGGTATGTGGAAAAATGCCAATCTGACTGGGAGTTCAAAGGAAAGCAAAAGAAAACACTTTCTGGCATCTTGGAAAGAAACTTGAATATGTTTTCACAGATGTGCAGGCATTTTGGAGAAGATGCAGAATTTTTTTCCTTTTTTTTTTTTCTTTTTTTTTTCTGTGGGTATATAAATTAATCAAAAATGAGAGAAAAGGTATTTTTAACTTGCAGCCTTTCACTCTTTGCTGAACAGCCTCCTTTTCAAACCAGACTAAATATCCATCCCTAATTAGTAGCAGATGCAACAGTACGTGCACAGGCGTATGTCAAGAGGACATTTGGAAATCATACCAGAAGGTACAGTGCCAGATAGGAAAAAAATATGTGAAGCTGAAGCAGGGAGTCGTTTGGAGAGTTCAACAGTTGTTCTATAAAGATAGGCAGGCAAGGGACAGCTGCGAGGGGTTTTTAGGTAACGCTGCAACGCGAGCGTCTGACCCCAGTTTCTCTTTGGTAGAGATCCTCTATCCACTATCTGCATATGTCAGAACTGCACAGGAGTTAAGAGACACCTTCATAATGGATTTTTCAAAATCTATTTAAACATTTCCAAGGTTTTCCTCCTATCTCCTAATTCATAGGCATTTTTAGTAGCACAATATGCTCATATTCATTTTCCATGTTTTTTTCTCTTGCTATCACTGTGTAGAAAAGGCAGGCAAACTGCGGAGAAATTAATTGACTGTATACCAATGAAGACAATATAAACATGTCAATAAAAAGAGCATGAAAAAAACAGAGGGAATTAAAAGGAAAAGTTCTTTCAGCAGTGTTGTTATATTGTTATTATTTTTTAATACTTGTAAGGATATAAAATATACAGTAAAAGTATCTTTTTTAATATGAAACATTTCTTGGGTACTTAAATTTACTTGCACCAGTCTTGAGTGATTTAGAATGCCTCATAATGTTGAATCTCAAAATATATTTTTTTTCTTTTTCAGTAGTACAGTTGATAAATATTTGGAATTACCATGCAAGGTTTCTGTCAGTCTCAGTGCCATGACTACAGACAGTCCTTCAAACACTGGATAGACTACAAATCCAAATACAGAAGTACCAGCATGTTCCTGCCGGCTTTTGTAGCCCAGTCCAGGGCGGGGAAGATTAAACATGTATTTTAAAATGTAACTGGAGAAGTAAAATCAATCTTATGGATAATGAATGAACACAGGAGTGCGGCACATTGAGTGGGCACTTCACCCTGAGCTATCTTTATGGGGAATCAGTAAATGTCTTCTTAAGCTTTGATTTAAGATTAGATGAAATATATCATCCTATTTACATAGACGCAAAGACTTGCTAAACTCATCTGAAAAATAATAGAATTAGTAATTTCTCTGCTTAAACAAGCCTGAAAAATGAAACTTTCTCAGTCCAAACCAAACTGGGATGAAATCAAAGCTTGTGCTGTTTTTGTTGTGTACTACCAAAATGCTTCAAAGCGTTCTGTGCCTGTGTTGTCAAAACAGATCGCTTCTACCCTTTGCAGCCCAGGCAGGGAGTTAATTGATTTCTCTGCAATATAGAACTGATAATAACATGAGGAAAATAAAAAAGGATTCACCTGGGAAAGGGGAAGCTACACAGTATGAGCCTGATGGTGGCATGACCCAGGGGACAGAGCAGGACTAACATCAAAGAGTATTGAAGAGGTATGAAAGATCCTGCATTAACTTGTTTTTCACCCTCACCTGTGTTTTCATTACATTCTACATGTTGCGTGGTTGGTTTCTGTTCTCAAGGTTATTTGAAGGAACGGCTTGTTCCTGGTAAAGTGATGCCTCCTGGGGTTTGTACTCCCATTTAGGAGGGTGGCAGCACAGACCTCCAAGCGGCGTTTTGGCAGCCTTCCATGTGCAGTGGCTCTTTCCATTTCCCGTCCTAAAACGTTCTGGGGAAGGAGGGACGTTTCCAGGAAATCTTGCGCTGCATTTCCCCAAGCCCACTAACACCGTTTTCGGTGTTGGGAGCGTGAGAGTGCGGCCGGACAGCTCTGCTGCATGCCACGGCAAACGTCATCGCAGTGGATCGGTTTTGTTTTCCTTGGGGAATAACCGAACTGCTGACGTGCTCGTGGCTTTCCCCCTTGTGCTTTTTTGTGGGGGGCTTTGCATACTGAAAGAGAAGGAGGCAGATTTGGTGAGAGCAACTGTGGCCTAGCAGATCCATAAAACTATCAGCTCTTTTCTGTATCTATGCCATCTGTATTGTGTATCTGACAAAACAAGGTTACGGGATAAATTCACTGCCCTCAGTCTGCTGGAACAGCTCTTTACAGTAGCTGTTTCCCAAGAGATTTTTTTGATAATTTGGAGAGCCTCTCTGTAGACACAAGTTCAAACAAACTGACCAGTACTCAGACACAGGAATTAAGGGCAGAAGATGATGAACCATTTTGTTCCTTAATACTTATAAGTTCTTCTTATAACCTTTAAAAAAAAAAAAAAACTTTATTGTGGAATATTCCTGTAGAAACTGTCTGATAATCTGCAGTAATTCCTGCCCAGATCTACTAATTCACTAGCCATCATTTTCTTCAATGAATAAGGAAGTTTCAGTAATATGTACTCACAATATTTATCTTTTCTGTTGTCAAGTCAGCACGTTCTTGCAGAATTGTGCACTCTACAGGGCTTCATAAATACTTACTGATAGGATTCACAAGCTGGAGAGTCCATCAGAGGGCTCCTGAGATAGTGACATGCAAGGAGAAGCTGAAGAAACCAGCTTGGTTTTACATTAGCTACAAGCAGTTTTATAGAGAAGTTACTGCTCAGAGGTAGGTGCCGAGGGGCAGTGGTCACAGGTTGCACCAAAAGATGTTCCAGCTGGACATGCAGAAAAGCATCTTCCCTGGAGCAAGCTGCCCACAGACACTGCAGGATCCCACCTGTGATGCATCTAAAGGAACGGGCAGATACAAAGATACTGCGTGTTTTATGTAGCACAGACTCCCGTGTGATGGGGTTTCTGTGCCGAACACGTGGTGGAGCTTGCAAAGTAAGAGAACTCTCCTCTTATTTTGGTGCATTTTCTAGACTGACTTTGTTTGCCACTACACACTTCCAAATTAATTGATAAAATGACTGTAGGAAGTGTGCTAATACTGTATGTGATTAAGATTGCCCAACTCTTCCTACTGAAATGTTCCCAGAAGCTTGTAACTCACCAGGGAATTGTCTTTTATCTTGTCTGTGAAAATGTACTCAGATTTTGATAATCCCATGGGAATTCTAAAATTTTTGTATGTGTTTTCAGTAAAATCTTCCATACATTTAGTAAATAAGATTTCCAGAGGATCTGACATGAGTTTGCTTAGGCTTTTTCTAGCAATTAGTGCTAATGAGCCCACATGTGCTGCCCACGGCGGGTGTCTGAGCATGCTCTGTCCCAGAGACAAAGCAGAATTTCTCTTAGCAGCTCCAGACAGCTGCTGTGGGCTGGGATGTGGCCAAGTCCTGGAAGCGAGAGCAGGAAGCCTGTCTCGGGTGTGCATTCAGTGACCCTCTCACTGCTGCCAAGACTGTGTGGGGAAAGGAATTGATTCAGATTGCGTGGGGTCAAGAACTAAGCTGGGGGAAAGGGCAATGGGCAAGAGTTGAATTTATTTTGTTTTGTAGTGCAGAAATTAAAGAAGCCTTAGTGGTCCAGATAGGTGTCCGTCTTTATTACTTACCTCCTTGAATACTTTGAGGACTGCTTCGTGGAGTGACCCTCTTCCTATTCGAGAAGCAGCTTCCAGTGTGCCTTGTTGTTCAGATAGTCCTGCAGAATTAATTTGGCTGCAGTGTGGTGGGAAACAGCCCCTTGCATTACCTGCTGCCGTTTTGGTAGCATCATGCAGATGCTGCCCCAGGTGGTCTGGCGGGTGAGATACAAAGCACCCAGAGCTTGTGTAGGGCGACTGCAAGAAGCGAGCAGCCCCGTGTTCCAGGCCACGCTGCCGAGCAGAACGCCCCATGTTCCCCATGGCGCTGGGTGAACTTCATTGCGGCTGGGCAGAGCAGAAGCTCCCTAACAGCTTGCTGTGTATTCGCTGTGTATAAGCTCTACAACCGCCTTTCTTCCTGAGACTGAGTTAGAACTGAAGATTCCTTTGTCTCACCCATTTGCTGCTTCGCGCTGAATAGCTGCGAATCTCACCCCCAAGGTGCATGTCTGAACCAGCAAATGAGCCCTTTCACATGCAGGCAGGCAGTGTTGTTGGAGCTGGCATTCACAAAGATGGGCTGTTATTTATTACATGTTTTCTTCCTGTGTACATCCATCTTCATTTTCCATTACACGTTAGAGCTGCAGAAAGCAGAAAACAGGAATCTACTGGTGACTGAGATTCATTTCAGTTGTGTACCAAACCTTAGTGTCATAGGCATGGCAGATTTGTATATGAAGGTGTTAAAATGTGAGTGTTTGGTTACATTTCTTTCCTCATATTTTAATCCAAAAGCCTATTCTACAACTTGCTAAATGGCCCCATGGGTGATTTATCCAGGTACATGCTGCTCATCATGAGTAAACGTGGTAGAATCAGTCCCATTCTCTGTTCATTTCATAATGAATATGTATTTTTGATGCAGGTTATAGGAATTAAATTGGTTAGGGCTCACTGTAATCCTGACATTTAAAATTTATAACCCAGCTTTCTAAAAGCGGTAGAATGCCTGTTCAGGGTAACTTTGATGTGAACATAAAAGATGGTTTCCACAGAAGAAATTGCCATTGTCTATGTCAACAAAAGATTTCTCACCAGGATGCCAGTGACGAAAAGTAAATCCATTTATTAACTGTGCAACAAATTGCTAAATGCTGCAGCACCTTCATTATACAAGGCTTTTAGAAAAGAATGACAGGGATTCTATGACAACAGTTTTGAGGGAGCTTTGTAGTATTTTAGGGATTTAGTGCTTTCTCTTTTGTAAGATTTGTGCCGTTCTTTTGATGTGTTATTTCTGCAGTCTTTAACCACCCTTCAATAAGTGCTGAAGGTCTATAGTTCTCATGGCCCATTTTAAACTGCAAAACAAAATCTGCACAAATGGGGACAGACTGTGTTTTCTTACTTTATATGGCGTTCAAGTTCTGTACTGTCGTCTCAGTAGCAAAAAACTTTCCGTTCCCTGTGGAATTATGTAGCATAATTGTTGAATGAGACCGAATTATATTACTTCAAGAGGGTAAGGTAGATCCCTTAGTAAATCTTGTTTTCTTGGTTGAACTGAACTAGCCAGTTTCCACTCTTCTCCTTCACAAAATTAGCTGGGAACTTCTGGCCCTAAGCAGAAGATGGAGGGCTGTCTTGGGACTGTATTTGGATTTTTGTCATTCTGCAGCAGTCAGCTGTACCCAGCAGCAGCCTCTTATGGGCATCCTGTGGCAGTGTATCACACACTCCCAGATTCATCCATCAGGGAAAATGCTGGCAATTTACTCAGAATTGCAGGAATATCAGTAAAGAAGGTTGCATACCAAAGAAGGAATGAAAGAAAGTAAGGACGGAAGGAAAAAGCCGTGAGAGAACAGAAACGAAGGAGTTCATCGCTGGAAGTAAAGAGCTTTGGGAGAGAAAGAGAGGGAGTGGAAGGATAAAAAGTATAAAGTGGAAATGCGCTTGAGGGACTTTTGTGACTAAGTTGAGGGACAACAGCTGAACTCCTCAGAGCTCTGAAACTCTGAAACATGAAAGGGATTTTAGTTCTCTGATCTACCACTCACACGCACTTTCATCCTTGAAGCCATTCCCTTTGAAAACTGGAGTTAACAAATCTCAACATTGCCTTTTATTTGACTCACCCTTCCAAGAGCCTGGCCCCAAGGGTGCTCAGTTCCCATTTAAAGGTATGAAAGTCGATCATGATTTGGGATTATTCCACTAATGACTTTTTCTTACGACTGTATCGCTGAGTGCTGTGAACCAGTCTGGTCAGAAATCCCTCACAAAAGATAGGGTGAGTTTGACTCTTCAGAGCTTGAAAACATTTTAGGCCCCTTTGATGGCTTATAGAGTTGCAAGCTGCTATGGTCTCTTCCCTTTGCTGGGCCCTGCTGTTTTGCTTGCGTGCTGATCGTGGTGTGTCATCTGTGACAGCTCCCCACAGACATGCACTCACTGCCTTATCTTCATATGTGGTGTAGAGGACTTGGAGAGAATTAATGCTGCATGAAGCGCTCCGCAAGATTTACAAGGGGAAAGAAAATCATAACCTGGTAGTGTCTGTAGGAGGCCTTTCAACAACATAAATCTTCTCCTATCTGTTAAGTGCTTAGGAGTGGAATAATCATATGGCAAAAGTTCAGGAAATAATTCGTACTTTCGGTTGTTCTAAGCGCTGTTGCATTTCCAAGCTATGCCTAGGGAAGCAACCTAAAAACCACCATGGACCCTGCATTCTGAGAAGTGAGAAATAACAATGAATTTTATATGTGTGATAGACATATCAGTTTTATTTAACACTATTCTTGCCATATTGTCCTTTCTGGGCTCTCAGTATACAAGTTATATATAACTCAGTTTCCTTTGGAGAGAACAAAATGGGATAGCAGAACTAAGCAGAATTTATTTGCATGGATCTATGACTGGCATGAATTTAACTCATTCTTTTTTGACTAAGAGTAGGAAAAATAGGAAACTTCATATCACAGTTCATCATATAACAAATCTTGTTAAGTCTAAGTATTTCATTCATTAACACGGCTAAACAAAGCCAAGCTAATTGTTTAAATAATGTATAAATGATTTTGCAATAGGAAAATTATCTTAAAATTCCATCAGCTTACATCCCTTTAATTTCAGGCTTCTGCTTTCCAAGCAGTTGCAAAAACAGTAATAGCTATATCAAAAGACCTATAATCCCTCTAGTATTGTATCCTACCTATATACTAGGTGTTTGCCTACCAGAAGATGACAGGAAGCATGTACTCAGCTTCGCTCTGAACAATCTGCATTCTTCCAATGACAGGTGTCTTGGGGGATTGAAGTCGAAGGTGGTAATTTGACATTAATTCCCTTTGAACTGTCTTTTTTCCTGTAAAGTTGATGATTTTCCTCTTGGAAAAATCTACCTAAAATTTTAGGATTCTAAGTGTCCTGTAATAAGGAGTCTCTCAACTTAAATAAAAATGGTGTGGAAAAATACTTCCTTGTGTTCCTTTTGATCATGCTAATTGTTAGTTGCATCAGTTGCCCCTTGTTTTTTTTATTGCAAGAGACAGTGAAAGATCAAGTTAAGTTCATCTTTTCCATGGCCTTTTTGATTTGCTAGATCTCTGTGTACAGCATGGAAAAGCTGTCTCTTTTCCATGCTAGGATATCCTAGCTTATGTAATCATAGAAAATCTCTTCTTCAGCTTTCTTGGTAGTGTTGTCTGAGAGCAATTTATGAGGGAAGGTCAGCTTTTATGATGGGAGGTCAGCTCTGCTGAAGGGGGAGATGTGCTGAAGGGGGTCTATATGTACGCGGACACTGCACACCGTGCTGCTCCTCACAACGGTGGTGTTTCCCCCTTAGAGCTGAACTCACAGAGCACAACTGTGCAGGGGCAGAAAGGAGCATGGAGAGCCCCACCACCTGCAGATGGGTGTGCTCGCAGCAATTTGGGGAAGCTTTACAGGCTTTTGGCAGTGATAATAGATACTGCGCATTGCCTGTGTCTTACCTTCTGCAAGGCAGTTACAGAGGGGATTTTATTTTGTAGTGCTGTTCATCCAGATGCTTTAAAGTTTGCTTTTTTTCAGAAGCAACTGACACTTCAATCAGCGCCTCCATTAACATTGGCTTTAAAACAACTTGGCACTTTTATGAGAAAAAGGATCCTGCTTGATTTTACCTCAAAATATTTGCTGGGTTATTTCTAAAAGAAGAAAGCTTGTAAAAACATGTTTGATTTATAGTTTGGTGAGACATGCCAGGACTTTTTGGGGCCAGGTGAAGATTAATCTGTCAGCATTTTGCCACTGTCCTAGGAATTCACAACATGTGCCACCACGTTCTGTGCCTGCAGATGCCAAAGGGATGGCTCCTGGGTTCGGTTTCCCGGCTCAGATAACAGCGTGAACATCTTGCCAGTAGGGCAAGACCTACACTGACCTGTGGTAGCGTCTGATAAGCAGAGGCACATTAACAGAAGTAGAAGATCTGTCTGGGCACCATGCGATGAAACTATTGCCCTGTGCAAATTTGGCCAGTGCAAATCTGGGCACCTTTAAATGCTCACTTTGGTGCATATTGGGATTAGGGCACATTTCTACAGGGAGATGCCATACTCCTAATCTAAATGCTATTTTCAAAATGAAGGACATCAGAATGACTTAGCATGACCTAGCAAACTGTTTAATCTTCTGCTCAGAATTGGCTGGACCGCTTTCTCTGGTGTTTTCCATCAAAGGCAGGCACCTGATATTAAGATTTTGAGCCCAAAGGAATAAATTACAGCAATATGCCAGGCAAATAATTACCAGATCCTGTAAGTGGGATATGTGAGGAAGCCTTAGCAGATGGCATTGCTAGACTTGCTGCTGATAAATACTTTATTTTGATGTTTCTGGTATCTTATATGTTTGTTATCCATTCTATTTCTGCTGCTAGAATCACATAGCACATTATGGCAAAGGACTGAATCTGGATTTTATTTGAACCTCTAATTGATGATACATGTCCCTGCATCATTTTCATGATTTGCGTCTGCACACTGGTATGCTGGTACTCACCTTCAGGCACCAATTAAGAAGCAAAGTTATTTTCTGAAATAAACTCTTCATTGATGCTAAAAGAACTAGGCTCATCCGTCCCCTGGCTGTTCAGTACTAAACCTTTACTGCTTCCTTGCATGTGCTGACAAGAACTTTTTTGCAGTCACACAGGAACCTTGAGTACTGATTCGGCTGAAAACCAGTTCTTTTTCCGTCTCAGTGTTAGTTTCCAGCCGCTTCCCAGCCTGGTATATCACTTGGCTCCTGGTAGGGCTTAGAAGGAAACAAATGCGCTCTGAGCCTGCACCTCTCAGTGGCCCTGGCACCCAGAGGGACAGAAAGAGTTCAGTGAGCTGCAGTCAGTGAGGAGCAATCAATATCGCCAGGTGGCAACTCAGAGCAGCAAAGTTCCTTCCTTCCTTCCTAGGGGAATCAGTTCAGTTCTTGCAACATAGGAGGCAAGGAGCGCAAACTTAGCACCCGGAGAACATGCCGGGGAGCCCAGGAAAGAGAGAAGTGCCACCCAGAAGGCAGAAGCCTTTGAGGTGGCACTAGTGGCAGCAGTCCATTGCAGTCCGGGAAACACTCCCTCGGGAGAGTTTCGACCACACTGTGTTAGGACTGTTAGGCTTAGTTAGTTAGGTGTGTTAGTTAAGACTGTAGGCTTATTGATAAATAGAGAGAAAAGCCTGTGGCGAGGAACTGTTTGCTGCACTTCCTTGTTTTAATGTAAGAAGAGAACCCACAAAGAGATTATCCAACACACCACCTTTGTACATACCTCCCAATTAATGCAAGCATGTTATTTTAATATGTTTGATATACTGTTCAGAGTTCTTAGTTGTGTTTTTATATGTTTTAAGCAAATTTGTGACAGCATTGGATCCTTCATTGGTACCAAACCCCAGGTGAGGTCAGTATAAAACAGGCTCTTGAAAGCCTGGCCTGATGATACAGCTTCATCAGGCCAGATGAGAACCACAACTCATTGCTGGTTGTGCGTCACCAAGGCCTTTGCAAGCTGTGGGTTGCACTTACCTTGTGTAGCTTTCATTTGCATTGCTTAAAGGCAGCAGCATGTGCTCAGAGCACCCTGTTGTAGAGAGCTGCATCATGGAAAATAGATTTCTTGAATATTATTGTCAGGATTGAGATACTTCACAGCATGACTCTGTAGGGTGTCATCTCTCCTCACAGTTATTCCTTCATATCTTTCTTTAAAAATGCAACTGTTCATTGTTACCAAGGAAAAGTATAAAAGGGTGTTTTCTTCACTTCTGTTTTCCCCAGGCTCTAAAGTCATAGCATCTTTTGCCTGACTGGGAAGATGGAAAGCATAGAAAGAACCTTAAAAATACAAAAGGTTTTTTCCACCTCCACTTTGGGGCCTCTCTCTCTCCATGTCAGTCGCTCTTATTTATTATTGCTTTTCTGTTTTCAGGAGGAAACAATGATCTTAGATAATATAACTAAGGAAACCATTACTGGATATATCTATGTTGAGTTTTTTTTTAACCAAACTGATACATATTTTAATGTTGTTGTTTCTATATAGATTAATATGTTAAGGAGTTACCTGGACACAAACAGATGTGATGCATGTTTTGCTTCTCTTTTCAGAAGAAATAGAAACAGTTGGAAAGATGCAAGATTTTAATAATGTTTAAATTGTGACATTTTTATATTTTTAAATTATCTGCCAGCTAACAGAAGGTATTAAAGCACATTAAAATATTTACTATTATTTGACTTTCTGCTGTCTTGAACCTGACTAGGTGCTGTGTTGGATGTAATATCCATATCCTATTCAGGCCTAGCAGAAGTTGGTTTTCAGGTTATTTCTGGAGGAACCATGACCATATGATGGCTCACTTTGTTCAGTATAATGTTGTCTTGATTTTGGCATAAACAAGGCGAACAGAAGCACTTAAATATTTGGGGAAGATCTGAATGCTTATTTGAGCATTATATGGCCCCTAGTTAATTTGAATATTCCCTTGGTGGATTGATCTGTGTGATTGGTACTGCCACAGCAGAGTGAGTGTTGCACTGCAGACAGATCCGAGCAAGAGAGGCTCCCTGGGCACGCGATCCAGGAAGCCACATCTAAGTAGTTCTGTCAGGGTAACCTACGGATGAACAGGAAACACTGGGACCATTAAAGCTCCACCAGTTGAAGAAAAAGACTTTTGTTAGTTGCTTTAAGTTTTAAATCATGGGATTCGCATGCATTTCTTAATGGTGTTTTGGGATAAATCTTTCCTTAATAAAGAATCAGTGAGAAATGGTGAAATGCTAGGAGGGCTTTACCTTTTAATTTGCAGTTTAGGCAAAAACTTTACATAGAGAAGCTGAAAAAACAGCATGAGACTGCTGTAGAATTAGGTTTAGCCTGGCTGTAATAGGAGGGTGCTGAAGATCACATGAGAAACCTTGCTCAGAGATTTCCTGCTCAGATTTGAAGACCATAGGTCATGTTCTGTTCTTAATAATACAATATTTGCCTTGCTAAAGCCAGCACGATTGCAAGTTAAGAAAAATTTGTCTCTAGAGATGCCATAAAGCATCCAAGCTTGGAGTGCTGAACTCAGCTTCCAGATAGCCTGAGGAGAATCCAGCGCTGTTATTGGTGCTCAGCATTAATAAGCATCTCCTAAGGAAGTACTCTTTAGTAGAAATGGTGGTGTTTTTGTGTTAGATTCTTTATTGCAAATGTTTTAGGAGTTAATGGGCTTTTTTACTGTCTACAAAGTTAAACATTAGCTGCCGATATAAGCCCATCAGACTGTTTAGGATAGTTCCAATCTCAAAGTTAGCGATGAAGTGCAAATACCACAGGCTCTTTCTGATGAATTGTCTTCTGAGGCATTCCAGTAAGTGCAGTTAAGTCTCAGCATACTTTACTTTGGTTAGGGTTTTTTTGCCATCTACTCTTTTTCCTCTGTCAGGAGCTTTTTGAGATCTTCTGGACTTTTGCCTTTGTTTTTGCTTATCCCTTGTGTTTCTTGAATGCTGGGCTTCCACAGGAAAGGTTTTGCTCTTTCTTTTTATCTATTTTCGCTACAAAAATATTTTGGAGATACACAGAATCACTAAGACTGGATCAACTGAAAGAACCAGTAGTTGTTCCAAATTATTTTTTTTATCTGCTTCCATGCAGCTAATGTATAAGCCTAGGCTGGTTCTTAAGACAAATGCTAGTTTATGTAGTTTTTACTTTCTGATTTCTCTAAAACTCGATATAAATATTACATGCTACTGTAATACAAAATAATTGGTATCGTACAATTCTATACAGTAACCACACGTGTATATCTGTGCCTGTAGTGTGGGCATTCCTGCTCACAGACCAGGCATATACTGCTGAAATCTTACTTTCTTTCTTAGAAATAGTCAATTTTATCTTCTGCCGTAGCTTCTGGCCTCCCTCATGCTCAGTGAAACCCTCGCTGAAGTGGTTGTTTCACCAAGTAAGGTAGTGGGAACAGCTGGCGTCCGCGGCTCGGCTTGTTTTCCATGTGTGCTCTTGTGTGCTCTCCGGAGCCGTCTCGCACTGTCCAGACTTGGAAGGAGCTTCGACTCTCCTACGCTTGACATCAGCTTGGCACCGAGCAGTGATTCTTTCCCGGCTTGGAAGCGGCTCCTCGTGGCTCTGCGCTGCTCCGCTCCGTTTGGTGGGGGATGGCAGCGGCCGCTGTGCAGGCGGCTGCGAGCGCGCGAGGCAGGGGCTGTGCGAGGCGAGTGGCGAGGGCGGCTCCGCACACATGATGCCGCACCGCCGGGACGCCAGAAGTTCATGGGGATTTAGAGCCCCCATTGTATTTACTCTGGGGAATTTTTTTTTTTTTTCTCACTAGAAAGTGTCCCAAGAAATGAGGCAAAGATCTAAACCTAAAATTTAAGCAGGGGAAAAAAGTCAAAATATTTTACATATAAAAGTCCCCAGTCTCGCATTTCAGTTTTCTGGTAACTCTGCGGTCCCGCTGTCACTACCAAGTACATTGCGTGCAGTGCTTAGTGACAATGTAAATATACCCGTCAATTCTTCTGTCCCCAGGAAATCACTGGTGTCCATTTGCTGTTTGCAGCCAGCTCTGCCAACACATCCCATCAAAAAACCTGCTTGGTGCATAAGCAAAACATGCAGCATCATTTTTAGTATCTTTTCAGCAGTTGCTTTCTGTAACATGAGTTTAAAAACAAGCAGCCTTCAGCTATAGGCATCTTTATGGTTCACCATAAGAACCATAAGTTCTTTCTGTCTGCTTTTTTGTTGCTGTTCTTTTTGCTTTTTTCCTGCCTGTTTCCACCTACTTATTCTCGGCTGTTGTAGCTCCTATTCCATCTTTAGTGACTGAAAACACAGGCGTATTTAAAGGTTAGACTAGGACCTCAGCACTATGAATCTGAAGGTGGAGATTCTGAAACTCTGTCTGAGAAATGTGGTTAAAACTGGGGCCACTATATAACCATCTCCCTGTACCAAACTTGCGTTGTCCTTGGAGGACCTTCAAGGTTTAGCATTTGCTTAAAGAAACCGAGACAGTATGATAAACGAGGATTAGGTGATATACAGAGATCCCTCAGAAATGGCATAATAAAAATGTAAATCTGAATGATTTTTAAGAGCTCTTTAAAGGCTTCTTGAGAAGTCTTCTTAAAGAGCTCCTTTTATACTTCTTAATCAACCTGCAAACCAGTGGGGATGTGGAACAAACCTGCCAAAAATAAGTGTATATAGACAGTTAGAGAATAATTTTCTACCCAAAATTAAATTGGGTCTGGACTTGGTTTTGTTTCTCACTTACACTTGAGTAAATTCCGTTCAGCTGTTGATTTGGATTGAACAGCATCAGTTAGGGAGCTTTTCAATGAAACAACCATTTGCTGAACCAAACCAAGGTGTCATCATGTGACTCAGTGGTATTTTCATTTTAATTTCCATCCTCCTTACTATTTCTATCTCTAAGAAAGAACACTTAAAGATAAAGCCTCCTGGCTTCACGTGTTTTTATTTTTTTGATTCACGGTAGAGGCACTGAATGGATCACTTAATCACAAGTGCTTTATATACAACATAACTGTAGTAGTTTTGAGTCTTTTGCATAATTGCAGCTTGTTGTAGCAGAGAAAATGGTGCAACTATAACATTATTCCTAAGACCTGAGTAGACTCTCTGTTACTGTGCAGGGTTGTAGATAGGATCACAGCTGCTGAAAACATAGTCAAAATGCATAAATCTAGCTAAATGCAAACAAGTGACCCGTGGGCTGTTGTAAGCCATATTTTCTATTACAAAGATGTTGGAGCAAAGTCAGTGGAGTGGCCACTGGCTTAACTGTTGCCCTTACTCATACCTACAAAATATGCACAGAGATAATGAGACAAAAATAAAGAGAACCGGGGAAGCTGGGCCAGAAGCAAGGTGACATCATCACCGTCAGAAATGAAGGATTCTGCAGTATCGGCCTTAAAGCTTTCCAGATTTACAGGGGCTGAAGGCAGAAGGTTTATCTAGCAGTTAGAAGAAAGTTCATCTAGCACCTGCATTTAGATGTAATGGAGTTTCAGTGTAAATAGAGTTTCCTAACTGACCATCAACACAGTGTCTGAGACACTGGAGCAAGTTTTGGATACTCATAATTCCTGAGTAATCATTTTGACTGTGTTCTTCCTTCTCACTTCTCAAGCTCAGCTGAGGTTCTTCTAATGTTCTCCCTGTTTTGCTATTGCGAAATGCAGAAAAATGCACGTGGTATAATAATCTTAGGGAAGTTATGTGATATTGTTTGAATGACATTTTGAATGAGGCAATGTACAAAGTACTTATATACAGTGTGTTCATGACCAGAACCTGCTGGCCTTAAGTGTGTCTTGGAATAGAGAGGGCAAGTAATTACTGTTATGCATTATATAGAAGAGCATTTTTTAACAGACTTGTCTTTGATTGTTTTAGTGAATCTTTGGATGTGTGTTTATTGACAGAACCTATTAATTTTTTTTAATTAAATAAATAACGGGTGCTGTATTGCTTCTGCATCAGTGTCGCTCAGGCCCTGGAAGTGAGTCCCTCCTTGGCACAGTACCTGTTTTTGTTAGAAACGGACTTGTCTTAGGCATGCTGAGGACTAGTGTGGTACCAGTAGCTGTGGATACTTATATTGGTCTTTAGGTAATCTGAATATTTGTGCTTTGTTTTGACTGATGAGGCAATGGCTGTTTTTTCAAAAGAAAAAGCGAAAAAAAAAATGAGGGCTTCCCTCTGCACTCCTCCTGTGTTTATGTTTGTGAAAATAAATTGGAGGAAAGCAGGAAACAAGCCAAGTGAGAAAACCCGTATCTGCAGTGATCCAGCTTGACCTCTTATAACCCCGCTGGTCTTTAATTCCATGAGCTCGAGTGTGTTTCAAGTGTGGAGAAGAGCAGCCTCCCACCACCTTCCTCAGTGATTCCTGCTCAGCTGAAGCCCTGGAACACCAGGCGGGCACTGCGCAGTCGTCACAAAAAGGCAGTGCTTGTTAGAGAAAGTTAAGTTCAGCAGAGGATACATAAAACTTAAATCATTTTTGGCAGTCAGTCAGAAAAAACTTGAGATTTCCTTCATAAATCTGTCCCCTATGCTCTTGAATGTGATAGTTTTATCCAAGTTCCTTCTGCATCGCGGGGCGCGGGGTGAAGCTGGACGCGCAGCTTCCCTCTGCTCGCTTTGCCGACGGTCAGAGAACCCTTTCAGGCCCACCGCCAGATTGCAGAAATAAAAACTGAAGGAAAATATGTATTATTCTGTTAAGTTCAGCTCCCCTCTGAGTCATGAATCCTCCCTGTTTGTATGTTCTCTAGTGTTTTGTTCATCCGAATGTTAAACGGTCACTGCTTCTCCGGGGTTTGTTTTTCTGCTCTTAATGTAATTCTATCTGCCTAATGTCATCGTCATGACTTCTCTCTCTTTTGGTATTTACATCATCTTGAGTTTCGCAGCGAGTTAATATGTGTATCCAGCTCAGCAATTTTCCTATTTTGGGCAGAACATCAGATACTCCATGTTTGTAAATTTAAATGTGTCACATATATTTCCTTTCTTATGCAGGAGTCCAGCTGGGATCCAAAGCATATAGGACTAGTCACGTTCTTGAGCGCTGCTTGATACTTTGGTTGTTATTGCTGTGTTTATTGTTTTATGGAAAACTTGTTTCTTAATTTAGGTTTTTTTACACGATATATCACGTTATCGCCTTCATTTCAGACCATTAAAAGTGAGAGAAAAAAAATCATTGCTTTACAAATATTATTAAAGGTAAAATATTACTATATATGATTATATATTTTTATATTATTATACAACAAGTCTATAATAAGGGGTGGGACAACATTTATCAAAGTCGCTTTCGTTTTGAAAACCATTTTAAAAAAGGATGCTCTGACAAGAAAAATGAAAAACTATAAAGTTTCAGGTTCTTACTGAGACTGAGGATAAACTGAGTAGAAAACAATACTTTCTTCTTCTCTAGTTTGTTTTTTAAATTTCATTGAAGATGGTAACTCATAGCTTATGATTCATTGCAGTAATAAAGCTCTGAATTGCTAAATAAATAAACATCCTGGCTGCAGCAATAAATCAGAGACTCCAAAAAGCACAGGAGAAATAGCCTATGCCAGAAAAGTTCTAAAATACTCAAATTGATGCAGTCTTCTCTGTGACCCAAAGAAAATTATTATGGCCCAGATACAGGGGAAAAAAAAATGAAAATACCATGTAAGCCACTGTCATGTTTTTCACAGTCTCTGTGCAATGATGAACTTGGCCTTTTTTCACCATGAAATAAAAAAAGTATTTGAAGAATATAGGCTCTGGTTGTTACAACTGATCAAGAGTATGACAACTAAATCCCCAAACTAGTCCTTTTTTTTTTGAAAATGGCCCGTTGTTGTAAGGGATGAATCTTGTAGCAGGACTTCCCAGAGCAGTCTCTAAATGGCAGATCAGTAGTGCCCTTTGGAGTTGCACTCTAGATGCAACTCTGAAAGTTTTTTTCTCTTGCTACTGTTTGCATTGATAACGTGTTCCTCACAAAAAGGAACATCTCTGTGGACTGATGAAAATTGCTGCTGGGCATTTCCTCCAAATACATTGACAGTCAGAAATGACATGTTTTTCCTTCTCTGTTGGCCAAAAACAGCACCAAATTCCAACACTTAGAATTTTGTGAAATGGAGATGGAGATCATTGAGATTGCATCTCATTCAAGTCTCTACAGAATACAGAGTGGATTTTTTTCTAACTATTATGTGCAAGCGTTATCTTGAAGAAAGGTTAACAACTGCAGAAACCAGAAGTAGTCTGAAGTAACAACAAGTTCAAGGATTTACATATAGTCCTGGTCTCAAATTGGCAGTGTGAATTAGAAGCAACAAAGGTCAGGAACAAGCCCAGATTGCGGGCCAGTATCTTCATGAGTTGCTTCACTCTAATGTAACAAGGGTGTGGCGTGGAAACAAATAACGAGAAACATCAGGATGGGTTTGTGCCTAACAAGGAATGTTTTGATGATGAAATACAGAGTTTGGGACATAATGTGATCAATAATTGGTAATACAAAGCTGTGTCTTGTCTAATGGAACCTGACAAATCCATGGCCCTGCTTTTATGGAGTGTCGATTCTACTGAACCTATTGATTGAAATCTTGCTATATTTGTAAAGAAGACTCCAATGCTTCTGTTTAGTTGTCATTATTCTGCAAATGTCCTTAAAATAGAGGTGCATTGTAGTATTTTCTTTAGTTACTGTTTCTTCTGCCTTGCCACTTGAGCTGTCCTTGTCACTGCCTGCTTGCCAACCTCTTCTCTCATTCACTGTTTTGGTGATCCCTGAAATACGCAATTTCTTCTCTATGTATTAGGATATTTACAAAGCAGACCACGTAATTATCGTCTTTACTATTTAAACTGCATGTCAATATGATTGCATCTTTGTCACCTTAACATGTCATTTTCAAGTTAACAGTATTGTTTCTTCTCTCACCTCAAATCTTTTGCTGCCCTTTCCTGGCTTCTTATACACATCCTATATGTTCTCCTCTGTTTCTTTTTTCAAATATATCATCCTCTTTTCCATCTCTTTTCTTCCTTCTTTGCCCTTCTTTATCTTGAATTCCATGCTTTTCCTCCTCTCTATCCATTTCCACCGCCTGTGTTAGCTGTGCTTTAACTTTGGTTTTGTGAAAACACTCTCCATATTGTTCTCCCACGGGCACTTCTGCTGCTTGCTTTCCTAACCCCTCTGTGTAACTGTTTGCTGCCACCTCACGCAGCTTTGCTCGCATTGCATGTCATGCACATCTGGCGCGGGCGTGCTGCATTCTCAGCCCACAATTCTTCCCTGATTCAGTGGATGCTTCTGAATTGCTCCTGGAGCTCAAGGCTGGATGACCCCTTTTCCTGAGGTCAGACCAAAACATCCATATCATGTGCGAATTCTCATTCCAAAGCTGTCAAACTGCCCTTCTGCGCAGCCTCTTTGTTGTAGGAAACAAAGGCTAATGTTAAAACAGAGAAAATATGTAGTCAGATTTAGCCAAGACTGTCATGGTGTGCCTTTTCATGATGTTCACATTCATATAATTGTAAAATTTCAGTGCAATATTGGACATCCACAGCTATGATAGCAATAAAAGCATTACTCATTTTATGTACACTTTCTTGAAAATATAATTGCATTTTGAGCATACGTATGTGCTCGCATGAGTGTATGATCAGTTAAGAAGTAACTCAGTCTCACAGAGGCAAAAAGAAGCTTGGTTTAAAAGAGAATGACTCTCCATTGCCTCTTGGTGTCCAGAATGCTTTCTGTTGCTCTTTTTTTTTGTATTGCAAAGTTGTTAAAAATTATTTCTGCCATTCCCCAAAACTCTGTGCCCAGTTCCCAGAGCATCATTTTTTGTTAAGAATCATTGCAATATTTCGACTAATGCCATAGGCAAAATACACAGCCCTTCTCTTTAGCTCACATAGCAATACAGCATCTATTTCAGAGTTGCTAAACTTCACTTTCTTTCAAGTATGTTGTGTAAAAGGATCTCACTCATTACTGATATGAAAGAAATTCTTCTTTTTCCTGCAGAATTGTGCCAAAACTTTGCTACTGCCCTTTGTGGCAAAAGCATAATTGAGAAGCAGCCTGATTAGGAAGTGATAGGATTGTCTCTGCCTGCTGCATCCCATTTCCCATGCGTGTTTTGTCTGTTAATATATCAGTACTAGACTATACCCTAAAATGTCATCCACTAACAGCAAATGTTGTCCATTTTGCTGTGCAATTTAGAAGAATCAGAACTTCCTGGTACCAGTAATTGAAATTATTCTGCTCTTATTAAAATTAATTGCCCAGCATTTGTTGAGCTTAGTGGGTTCAGGAGCAGGTCCTAATTGAAAGAGCATTCACTCTCAATGTACAAATTTGAGCTACAGCAAACAACACTCCAGTTTCTCATAACTGCTACCAATTTTAGATATAGTTCTGCTGCTTTTCCATCCTTCTCCATTATGCTCTGTCAATGATGCATTGTGTATGCTTTGGGAGTTGGTCATAGGAAGATATATACTGTTATATAAGGTTCTTCTGTCATTTATTTCTATCTTGGTACATGTTATTGTATAAGTTTGTCCTAAGTTTGATAGTTTTAAGTTCTGGTATCTAACAATTTTACAAAAACCTTTTAAAATTACCACAATCAGAAAGACTTCATTATGTTCAGAAAAAAAAAATCTGTCTCTTAATTCTGTTAATTTACTGATTAAGTTAGCTTAGTGATCAAGTTACCATGATTTTTCTCTGTTACCATTATGAATTTATCTACGCCATCCTACTAGAAGATGTTTCTTTACAACTTTTGTTCCACTCTGCTGTTGTTCTCAATGAGCCCTTAGAGCTTTGGGGGCCATTAATTCTCACCTTTCCCAAAGGTGAGACAACCACCTAATTGAACAACCACTGTTCTACACTCGTGGCCTTTTAAAGGCTAATTTTGTGAGCAGGAATTTTAAATAAAACAATACCTAGGATAGGCCTGAAAGAAAATTAATTATGGAGAGAGTTGGCATTGAGAGAACTCTAGCTTGTATTTAAGATTTTTTTTTTTGGTTTTACAGTCTGTCTAAATATTAATTTCTGTAAACTACAGCCACAATATTCTGTTTTTAATGATTAAATATGGCATTGAAAGCACACTTAATGGAAAACTGCAGGCTGATGACCTACGGACAAATGTAAGAAGAAGAAATGGCACATCTGCATTCCTGATTCTTTCCGTAAACTGCACTATTGTTTTAGCTACTGTGTTGGCATAGTTTTTTCAAGCTGAGCCAGAATTTAGACCATAGCTAATCTGTGGTCATAACAAAATGAATGCAGAATGGGAAGAGATTTTCTTCCTTTACAACATGGTTGTGATTGTGTAACATTTTGCCTTCCACTGAACCCAAAGGCAGGACTCACTTTCATTTCCAACTTTTTACCAAACCTCCTTAGCAGTCATACTAGAAGCCACAGATTTTTCAGTCCTTTTCCATATTTTCTGCCATCAAATCTGAATATTTAGCCAAGTATAAGAGATTACAAACTACTCCCATATGCAGTGTCTTAAATGCTGAGATTGTTTATGTTCATGTCAATCTGACCAGAATTTATTTGGTGAGGTAGGAAAAGAGCAAATATGCATCCATGTTCTGTTTTGCTTTTCTAGCCTATTTTAAATCTCTGGTTGACAGCCTTTATTTCAATAGCCTGCTGCTTTTATGCCTAAATGCATTCCACTGAGCAATTGTGCTCATTTATCACATTCTAGTACAGTTTGTTCAGGAGATGGAGCTCCCACGGGGTCCTGTAAAATGTTCAGAATTGATTTGGAGGGGGGAATACAGAATTCAGGATATCTACCCCAAAAGGGCCAAGCATTAAACAAATCAATTTGACGAAAGTTTCCTCCAGTCCATCACAAAGACCTGCTGTTTTGAAAGCTAAAAATTTGGCACACACAGATGGGAAATAATCAATCAGAGGGTACTTTTCCTTACAAATGGAAATGAATAAGATACAAAAATACAAATTATTAACCACGAGGCTAGGAGTATTCATCCTAGACAAATTATTCCCTGCTGAACATTTCATGGGGCTGTTGAAGGAATATCTGTTCAGATAAAGGAAAAAAATCTTCTCAGGAGAAAGTAGACGTGTGTATCTTTAGGAGTAGTTTCCTCTAAAGTTAGGGTGTTAGGGACAACAACTTAATCTGTATTCTGTGTGAAGTGCTAATCCTGTCCATTGTAACTGATGCTAACTCTGGGTACCTTACAATCTATTTTTCCATAAGACTTTTATATATCCTATAGACCTTAATTTTGCTCATACATAAAACTTATGAGTTCATCGGGGTTCACTATTAAGGTATCTAAACCCCTACTCAATCTCTCAAAGAATAAGTGAAGTTTGATTCCAGCTGTTATTTGTTCATGTTAAGAAGTGATTGTGTGATTTTATTTACACCTGGGGATGAGGATCTGCATGGACTTCAAGTATTTTGAGTCCTGGTTACAAATGCAGTAATCAATAGAAATATTCTAATTTAGGAGTTTTTTCAGTATATAATAATATTCTTAAGTTCCTACCTGTTTTAGTGAAATTGTCTATATTTGTTCTCGATTTTCATGCTACCGCTGAGGATAGAAACAAGAAAAACCATACCATATACTTCTGTGCACATTATCTGTTTATAGAAGAAGAGAGAGACTCCTCGATTATAGGTTATACATGGTTGAGGCAATTTTAATCATGTCTCTGAGGTAGAAGCACAAAATTTCATTTCTTTTTCTTCCTTTTGTTTTTAAACAAGGGTTTTATTTTATATTAAATAGAAAAGAAACATAAAGTTTGAAAACTGGAACCTTCATGAATTTTTAATATTAAAAATATAGTAGTGTTCTTTTTAATAATAATATTTAATTCCATTTTCTTTTGTCTGTATATTACAGTCTTGTGCATGTGTTTTTTACTATAGGACTTTTACCAGATAAAAATTGATTTGAAGAGTGATGTAAAAATTTTTAAAAGGTCAGCTCAAGGTCAGCCCAATGTATTTAGGGATTTTAGGCTTAATCTGGCAAACAACTGACGGCCCTACCAAACAAAACAATGTGCAATAGTGAGAATGTTTTATTTCAGTGTTTTCTGGAAGGGAGCAATTTGATCCATTTGCAACATTTCACTTTTTTTTTCAATTTAAAAAAAAAAAAAAGATTTTACCTGCCATTTCATGGTCTTAGGTCCTTTCAGCAAAAGGCAAATTTCTAGCTAAGCAATAGTAGAAATCCTAAGTCTTTGAATCAAACATCAGTTAGGTCAAGAAAAAAATGAAATACTTTTTTGCTTTAGTGACCAACCTTGCAAAATCTCATATTTACATAATTCTGTTCAGTCCTTGTTCAATGTCCAAAGTGTTAAATGAGGCAATGATACGGGGGGAGCAAATCAGAAGTTTGCAGTATTCACTTATTAGTTACTGTTCATTTCAATAGATGGGACAGACTGAGCCATAAACTAAAGAACTACAAACTGCTCTGTCATTTGGTGTCCATACTCTATATAAGCCTTAACTCAAGAGTCAATGTGCTGTAAACTCCACATACAGGAGTCCTCATACATGCAGAAGCATCTGTATTGGGTGGATGCTTTCTTCAATGTTGAGGGTCTGATATTTTGTACCAGATATTTTCAGTTGTGATATTGCAAAAATATTTGCAAAGAATTTCCCATGCACAATGCAGCAACATTGCCTTCCTCATTGGCCGGGGATCATTCCACCTATCATAAACACCAATCTTGTATCAAAATACCTATCCATCCAAGACATTTTCTTTGTAAATGATCATGTTTCCCACCTAGCTGGTGAAAGGAGGTAGCCACCTCCATGTGCATATGGTGTCCCCGTGAAGATCTTTAGAGTCTAAATAGGAAACACTGGTATTTTCAGATGGCTGCTTCATTAAACCATTGGACCATTAAAATCAGGTAGAAGTGAAGCACTTACTTTGGAAGCAGTGAATCATACCCACAGCTTCTGTTTTTATTTTTGTCACAAGGATTGACAAGGTTGACTAATTGTACCTACTATTTCATGGTCTTAAGTCCTTTCAGTTTTGACAAAGAGAAGTAATGAACAAAAAGCAGCATGTGGCAGGACAGGCACATGCTTAGAGCTGCCCTTATCTCTCCTAGAGCAAAGCTGCAATGCAGTGAACGCAGTTCAAGGTAGCTACGCTAAGTGAGCCCTGCAGTGCCTGAAACATTGCAAAACTACTCAGCTGGGTAAATATTGAAGTTGTAGCTAGTTTAATGGTGAGCTCTGGAGTATCGCAGTTCTTTAAAGCAAGTTCTGGGCTGGTTCAGGTGTGTCTGTACTGAACTGCAGCCACGGTGGTGGTGTATCCCCTCTACGATACCAACATTTCCACACTGCGCAACAGCTTTTCTCTTTCTTGCTGTTTCATGGTTTACAGGGATCGTCAACAAGATATATGTGTATAACAGGACTTTAAATTAAGATTTGTACATTGTACATAATTAATTGAAAGAAAAATAAAATTGCACATAAAAATGGCAAGTTTCACTTTAACAGTGTGATAGTCTTTTTTATATATTTAAATCTCATTCTGACCCTGTCATTTTTTTGTGACAGATCTTCTGCAGTGGCCACAAATCAGCAAGTGCAGATCACCTGAACTGGAGACATTTTCATGTTACTGGACTGATGGAAATTTTTATAATCTAACTGCTCCAGGAACAATACAGCTGTTGTATATGAAAAGGTAAATAAAATGGAAAAAGAAAGTCATACATTTAGATATGCCTGTTATTACATTGCTTTCTTGCTATGATATGAACCATACTGTTTTTAAGGACATAAAATTGTTTTTTAAATGCTTATTTTTCAATGTTACAATTCTTTGTTAATTATAAAATCTCTTGTAGTGACCAGTGTTACTTGGGAGATAATTAAGAAAACTTTCTTAATAAATATAGGTCTGTGTTGCAGAATACAAATTTGAGCATTCTGTGGCTTAGGAAGAGAGTTTTGCTATGGATCTCCAGTTTATTTCTTATCAACCTAACATGTAGCTGTGAGATTCATGATGTCTCTGCATTATGTAGGTGGATTTTGGATCCAAGCCCTTCTCAAATTTATTTTTAAGTTTTATGTAAACCTCATTGATCAAATGCTAGTTTAAATTCT
>VWPW01025295.1:0-17493 GCA_013389825.1 Crypturellus undulatus
GCTCCCAGGCAGAGCAAGTGCTTTGCCTGCATGAGATCAAGTGGCTTCACTGTTTATACCTGTAGTGGGAAATGAATTCATCTTGTCTTGGATACCATGGCATGTGCAAACCTCCCTGGTAAATGAAGAGGTGAGCTCAAGTCTGCAGCCAGGGCAGTCTCCATCTGCCCTGGTGCAGATTCCTTCAGGGCCTGCAAGTGTAATCTGGAAATGTACAGGTACAGTAGCCTGCAAAGCAGTCGCTGAAGACAGGAAGTTCCCATGGAGCAATTACTGTCTGATTTCCCTTTGTGGTTTATGACTTAAATTCATTGGAATTCCTGACTGTAATCTTAGGCTTTCCTGACACTGCATCGAACATTGAGAATGAGCATATCTGGCTGGAGAGACTCACCTTTGGCCTATGGATCTGTGGCTCTGCATCTCACTAACAGCTAGAAATTGGCAGCTTACGTAGGTTTGCCACCATCTACATGCATAATAAGAAAAAATGCTTTGCAGTGGGAAGCTGTAGCAGGTCTGTTTTGGATATTCCCTGGTTTAAAGCCTGGCTATAGGATGAATGTGGATGCATTGGATATTTTTCCCTGCTTGGAGATACTATTCTTTGTTCCTAATCTGATATAATCAAGGAGAACCTTCCCAGGTATTCCAGTAAGGTTCAAGGTTGGGAAGCAGACGATCACAAGCAGAAGACAGCAGCACACATTGCAAAATAAATCTCCCTCCTCTTCTTTCCTAGCTTCAGAGACTCACGTATTACAAATGACCATCCCCTGGAAAATGTGGGATATGTTTCTCATTGTCTCCCATTTACGTCGGTAGTTAAATTTGGTTCACATGTTCTCATTATGCTCTTTAAGATCAACATGATTGTTAATAGACCTCTGTTCAGGATGTTTCAGAGATGTAACGACTGGGGTGAAATAGAAGGAAAAAATTCAGTATAGGTAAGAAAAAGAAAAAAAATCATTATGAAATCAGTGTTTGGTTGCTCTCAGATGACTCTCCTTAGTTCCCTGATTTTCAAGGAACTTTACATATAAAACTGTTGCTGCTAGGAGAGAATGAAAGCTGTCTGACACTATCCATCCTCAGTGCTGCATAAGTCTTAGCTAACTGATTATGATAATCTTCCTATAATGCATCTATAGTGTTGGTGCCTGCTTAACTGCATAAAGAACTCATGGACTGATGTAAGCTATGAATGTCTTCCATGTGCAGTGAATTTTGACTGACATTATTGTCTTGTAGTATTTATCCATGTACTTCCCTGATAGTAGTAACTAGATTTAAATATTTACATTGAGCTCTGAGTTTGGATATCTAAGTAATATTATATAGACAAATACAAGCTGTGTATTCAAGTAAAATGATATAAAGCATAGCTTTCAGAAATGTAACTGAAAAGCAGCGAGGTTTAAAAACGTTACGTTGCTTGAGTGACTATGAAAGCATAGTATGAAATGAAATTCTTTTAATGACTTTATTTTTTTTCTCTATTATGTGTGGCTAGGAAGCTCACATCTTGATTCTTTATTATTACCAGTGAACAAAAAATTGTATTTTATTCAGCTAGAGACCCTATTAAACAAGACTGTGGGATTGTACTAAAAGGAACTGCTAGGCAGTTTAGGCAGGCCACTCATTCCATCAATAGGCTTTCTTTGGTCAGCCCCATTCCTTCACTCTTCATGGTTGGTTTTTATGTGACTAGCTTGGGCTTCATCTCTATCTGTACAGGCTAAACTGATAAAACGCCAGATCAGCCTAGGTGACTCTGTGATATTTCACTTTCTTCCTGCCTTCTTTTTTACTTCAGGAAGCAAAGCATGTGTGATGGCTCTCCTCCTGACAAGTTATTCTCTCCTCAAGCAAGTTTATTTCTGTTTGAAATTATAATTTGGGAAGATAAGTAGCTCAGGAGCCCTCTTCCTGTCTTCTCTGCATCCCTATCTACATGAAGAGGAAGAACATTACAGTAATCTCCCTGCTCTATGATTGTAGCCCTCACATACAGAAGTTGTAGGAGAAAGTGTGGGATTTTGGTCTATCTTTCTTCACTGTATAAAGAAAACTATGGCTTGTCCTCAAAGCAACTGGCTACATCAAACTCCTCTGTTCCAAGCAAAAGTGGACGCACACCCTCACAGTTCAGAGAAATGCAGTTTCCCACCAGAATGATTTTGAGCTGCAAAGGTAGGTATTTGCCTTGCCATCAGCATCTGCTCCTGTGAAACAAGACTTACAACCCAAATTAGAATTAAGAGGAGTTGTCAAAAAGAGGGAAGAGAAGGGGATGGAAATGGAAGGTACTCAGTTCTAGAGAAAATCAAGCAATTTTGATTCTGTAAGTGTATCACAATTGTTGTTGCCTCATTTGTTTAAACAGTCTCATGTACTCAACTCTACAAACTAGCGGGTGTTTATAAAGAACTAGCTTGTACAAAGGAGTTTGAATTTTTTAAAAATAGCTATTTTTAAAACAGATTAAACAAGATGTTAAATAGGATAAGTATATTTTGTTTCATATCTTCAAAAGCTTTCAGAGTGACAGCTGATTGCCCAGTGAGTATGACTCTTGCCAAGCGCTGGCTTCAGTTCTGGGCTCTGGAGAAATCCAATAAAAATATCTTTCTATGTTGAATTCAGGTTGCCTGCTGCTGTCAGTATTGGATTAGTCACCAGAATATGTTATTCTTCTTTGGGTCTACTAGCACTAGGCTTGATGGCGTCAATATTAATCAAAATGCTCTAGGGCAAGAAAAGAGGAACACAGATACATTTCCTTCAGCTGTTTACCTAGGAAACAGAAAAACTCAGTGAGTTTTATCATCCATCTTCAGTAGCAATGCTTGGTGACAGCAGTCAGATAAATTACTTTCCGTGTTTAGTGTCACTTTGTATTATTTTGATTTAATAAACCAAGGAGGCTGTTTCCCCTTCTGATTTTTGAGCATACATTCAAATAGCAAGCATCTTGACTCAAAAGTATATAGCCTTCCAGAGAAACAAATGACATGATAGATAGATAGATAGATAGATAGATAGATAGATAGATAGATAGATAAACAAAAAAGAAATAACATCTCTTTACATGTAAGGACATATTTTTGCCCTGGAAGAGAGACATTCTTGTTCCCCACATCTAAAGGAAAGTTTCTGAACATGCAGGTGAATTAATTATCCACAGTCATGATTGTTTCTGGTACAATTCTTTTGCCTTCTTTTATGGCCAAGTTAACATCATTCAACACTTGCTTCGGTGAAGCACTGGTATACTACAGTATTTGCTGCTGTATGCAAGCCGTATCTGTTTTTCAAACAGTAACATAGTAAATAGTGCCTATCAACATTACTGCAGTCTTTCTTTTATCCTTGGTATTGGGTATTTGGCTGGATAAGGCACAAAAGAGAGCACATACCTTTTCTTTTTGAGCTCACAGTTGCCAGATGTCTCAAGTTTATTAAAAACCTTTCAGCATTTCTGAGTTCTGAGTGATTTTGTTTTGTTTGGTTTTCTAACCCAAGCCACTGGTCCTACAAGCAGCTACTATGTCCAAGTTTTTATTAAATCAAATGTTAGGTGATTATTGTGCAAATTACTGTACATTTGAAAACACAACTGAAGTACACCTGGAAGTTTATGCATTTGGATATATACAGATATTGATGTCTCCCACATGCATCTGTACACCTCTTGAAATATCTCTATGACTCTGGGACTCTTGAAATTGAGATTTTGCATTTACTCTCACTTTGAAGTGATACGGCAACTTAAGACAAGGATTTACTAGGCCAATTAGCAGTAGGACAATGTACAAGAGCTTGCAGGATAGCTTTTCATTATAAGAGGCAGAACTGAGTTGCTTTGGCTGTAGAGAGTCCAGGCAGTGCCACCGTTAAATCTTTGCTTCCCCATCCTATCCATCTGCATGCACAAACACGTCTGGACATGGAGGTACAGGAATGGGTAGAGAATACCTGATTCTTAAAAGTCTTGATTACACATTTGGCACCTAACAACAAGCTATCACCACCGCTGGCACTCATGGTCTACTCATCTAAGGGTCTCTACACCTTCACAGTTTCCACAACGGCTAGCCTGTTTTTTGCACTGAAGCTACAAAGCTACACCTTTACCCTATAGGGCTAACTAAAGTTCAACTACTTCTGATAACCCTATTGTTCATTAGACCCAACATATGCTAACTGCTGCACCCATGTGCATGGTTTAGTCATCAACACATTTTTAATTTTTTTTACTACTGCTTTTCTTTTTACACCTTTTTTAAAAATTAATTTTGTCATGGTAAAGTATCCTGCAAAAATAGCAAATTCAAATTTAGCTTTAAAATTAGCTCCTGTGAACAATATATGATATGGAACTAATTGCCAGCTGGCATACTTGGTGGTGTGTCATTACTCAAACTCCCCTAATTCAAGCAGCACTATAACCAATTTCATCTACTGTTTTGGTTACTCCAAAACAACTATCTACAAAAGCAGTGTAGATTACAAATTAGAAGTTATTCATTGTAGACAGTTAAATCAAAATAAATAAACAAATAAAAGCAAGAAAGGAGGTAAAAGAAAGGAAATCTTAAACCAGCATTATTTAATACTGTCCAAGAATAACATAAATTGAGTAATCTTGCCACATTTCGGCACCATCATAGGAGCATGTGATTTCCCCATATATTAATAGAAAAAGTTAAAAAAAAGATTCTTTGGGCCTGCTTTTTTCATGCCTGAATACAATAGGGAGGTCTTTGTCCCATCCGCAAGTGACATGTTATCAAGAGAGCCTGGGACAGAGCAGTGGGAGAAACAGCTCAAAAGCTCAAATATGAGCAGACCGCAGTGACTTTGTTCAAATCAATTGCTTCAGGAGAGCAGCCCTCATCTCCCAAGCATGCCATGATCTTGCAGTGAAGGCCCTAGGCACAAGGACTATGCACCATGTACTAGGAACAAGTCCTCAGCATTCTGAGCAAATCTTAATCTTACTTTTGCACGTGTCAAAAGTGAAAAGTGGAATAGCTCAGTTCACGCTGACTACCCAGGCTAGGAATAGAAGTGTAAATCTATTCCAGATACAGGATTAATTCTTGAATAAACAATGAGAACATTTGCAGCAGTAAGAATTTGGAAACATGCACTACTGCCACTGCCGATTTATAAAACATAGACTGCAGCAGAGAACAAAAAAGGAATCAAAATAAAAACAGCAGGAGGAGAGAAATTCTTCAGAAAGAAAAAAGAATGCAATCCATTCTGAAGATAATTTTTCCCATGAAGAGGATTAGATTTTCCCTGTGGCACCTACTTACATATATACTGTAATTCCATCTACAAGTCTTCAGTTCCGTGTTTCTCTACAAAATATACTGGTTTTGTTGCTAGAGTGAGTGCTAGCTGATGATGCAGAGAGTTCCCCAGTAGATGACTAATCTGTCAATACTGTATTTATAACTATTGAAGTTTGATTTGTTCTTGATTTGATCAATGACATGAAAAAGGGCCTTTTGATGAACAGCTCAATTTCGTACCTCCTTAGAGAATTGGGAAAAGAAAAGTATCATCCTGCACCCAGAGAGCCTCTGTATAATCAGCAATTCAGGTATTATGCTGCCATAGCCACCTTCTGCAATTAGTTTTTGGATACTTTCCAGGTGGTAATCCTGCTAATCATAGTTGACATTTCACCGAGTGTCTCAGATCAGATGGGCTTCAGATGAAGAAAATAATCTCTGCATTCCTGGATGTAGATATGCTCACCCTCAGTGAACATATAGTGAAAAGATTTCCTCCCTCCATGGAAATTTTATGGAAGATAGTTCTTGGAAAGAAGACTGGACTTCAGGCAAGAATTTCCTTTGACAGTTTGGTGGCTATTTTATTTTGTTAATGTGTTTGTCTTAGATCTAAGGCTGTCTTGTGCAAGTACAGGGTCTGACTTGCTTCCTGGCTGCCACTAAAATTTGGAGCTTACGTGTTGTTTCTTCCAACAATTTCCCTGACGTAGCATTATTCATCATAGGGGGCTTGTGTTATCCCCTTCTAATTTGATGATTAAGTGATTGAAAAGAATAATCTCTTAACTTATCTAAGGAAGATGGGTTCTTGGACAAAAACTGGTTTAATATATCACTGGATTTGTCTATGTCATCACTGAAAGTCATAGATACAGACACAGAAATGCTCATCTCCTTTGATCCCAGAGAGCATGGGCTAATGCACAGCTTAGGAGACCTGTGATTATACACTATGTTCAGCCTCTTTCTAAAAAAAACACATGATGAGGCAATCCAAGCATGTAAGAATTATTTCAATACATATAATGCTGTTTTCAAAAGTAAAGAAAAAATATGATTTTGCATTCTAATTCATTTAGATGCATTTATATGTTCTTTGTCCTCAGATAGTGTCAAACAGCCAGTCATATAATATGCTTTAATCTCATACTGCAGCTATTTGCAGTGACTAATATCTTGTTGCCCATCACCTAAGCTATTATAATGCCAGATATGCTAATTACTTCCTTGAATGTGCAGCACAAAATGTGCTTGGCTTGAAACCATTCTTTAGACACGTAAAACATGCATTCTTTTTCATGGCAGTTTAATTGCACCGCTGTCAGCGGGATCACAGCAAACATATTTTCCTTCCACATCTTTCATGCCCTAGTCTGTCGTTTCACAGTGTGCTTGCAATTGCTAAGAACCAAAAAAAAAAAAGAAAGAAAAAAATAAGAACATTTAAAGCTTATAATGTTGCATTCATGTTCTAAATTCATATATGTGAGTAATATAGCTTTCCAGGAACGGAGAGAAAAACAAAGCCATTGAAAATGAGCCCAACTTGTATGAGCACTGATGGCATTTCCATCCTACAGAAATGCACAAAAAACGTTGACACAATAGGGAATATTTACACTGACAGAGGTGGGACATGTTCTGTCCAGATCAAGATATTGCACTACCTAGAGTTATGGTCCACCTCTTTGAAGGCCTTTCACAACATTCAAGAACTACAAGTAGGCAGGAATGGCAGTCAAATAATTGTCCGTTCACAGACAGTCAGGAAACAACAGATGAGGAGGGTGGCTCACGGAAGGGAAAGGGCAAATGGAAGAAGTGTGGCAGACTGTAATCATACAAAAAGTTTCTGTTTTTATGAGCATTATAGAATCTTTTGTATCTATGTTTTGTAATTTTTGATACATTTCAGAATGCAGATTTTAACTTCAATGTATAGTCTTTGTTTTAACTTCAGTGTGTAGTCTTCAATAGTCTTTGTTTAAAGACTTTGAACAATTGTTTATTTTTCTTTGAAAAAAGAGCTTTGCCTCTTTTCTGCACCTCTCCTACTTGTCCAGATAAAATTAGGAGGTTTTCAGAGTTAAAAACTTCTTCCATTAAAATCACTGCCTACTTTTACATCTCTGTGTTGAAAACTACTAAGATCAGAGTCAAATTCTCACTCTACTTTTCTGCCTGTAGAAGCATTTTCGGTCCATACAAGAGTACTTTCTCAGTGCAAATACCCATATTGATTTTCATTGTGTGTGTGACCCAACAGAACTTCATCTCACTTTTTGGTCACTGTGCTGCTCTTCTATGGCCAACTTCAGCTGTATGGGACAGTCTGGCATACCTCCCTCCTAAAAGGCCCTGGTGATGAGTGCTAAAAAGATAGATGAGATTTGTAATCCGCTTGAATTCACACTGAGCAGCAGCTTCCAATAAGATCAATATAGACATGAGATGTCAGATATCGAGTACACCAGGTTGCCTCTGAGAGGAGCTATCTCAGATACAATACGAACATAGTTTTGACACCTTATCTGTCTCATTCATGAATGCAGAGGCTGGGAAAGTCCTTCATGTTTGCTGGTAAGAATATAATTCATTATTTAGATGAAATTTGCTTTATTTCATTCTGCTCCCGTGTTGAGATAGCAAGGAGCTTTGGACCTTGTTTCCTCAGAGTATGAGCATCTTTGCAGCTATAGTGAGTCTTCAGTTGCTGCTTATATCCTGTGCAAGGATATAGATTTTGCTTTGTACAGAATTTTAAAACTCAGCATAAAGCACAAATTAAGTTTTCTTTACCGTTTAGTCATTAACACAGTTCTTTTTGAGGCTTTATTATATGTACTCTCTATTTATGAAGTTTGAAGAAGTATCAGCCTTTCAGTGTCTTCAAAGATTTCCTGAGCGTACAGATAAAATTCAAAAAAAGATTACAAAGTAGTTTACCATAATTTAATAGTAGGTGTTTTAGGAGCAAGACAAAGAAAATCCTCAAACCATAAAACTGAATATTTTGAGCAGTGTTATTGTTTTGTGTGCATGGAAAACTTAGAAAGCATTATGCTTTTATAATTCTTCATGCAGAAATTGCAGGTACATCAAATACCTGCAATTTCTTAAACTTTCTTTTCAGAACAGGTCAAGAACATTCTCTAGCTTTCGTTTGATCATGTTGTCATTATGATGAAATTCTATTCTGCTTGCAGTAGTAAAATAGAAATCTGAGCCTTGGATATTTAAAACAGAAAAACACAGATTGAGCAATTGGACCCTGGGCCAAATTGTAAGTAAATGACGGGTCCTAGGAGAGAATTATAAAAAACTCAGATCAGTACAGACACAGCCCTTTCATGTCTGCAAAATCATCTAGGGATAACGGCAATGTAATAAAGCACCAAAAAACGGAGAAGACCATGGCTCACTACTGTGCGCATAAACCCATCCATCATCAGACATTAACCATAAGGTGAGCATGGAGGAGCTGACCGCAGGAGATGAGCAACTTTGTTATTTTTTCAGAATAACTGAAAAATACTCTTCAACTTTACTTTCAACCAGATCCACCATAAGCAAATTAGGTATTTAACCATGAAAACAGCCATGAAAACAGTCTAAATATATGTATATACACATATTTTTAAGAGTATTTTAAGAATAGGAGAGTTAATTTTATTAGATTGTTGTCATCTGTCTTGGAGCTTTTTATTTGCCTATGATTTTGAGCCCTCAAGGTTCAAAAGAGAGATTCTCATGTATTTTTAATATATTTTAGAGAAATTTAGGAAAGCACTGTCCATCATATAATTCACTGAAAAATGAAATAGGAAGAGAATTAACATGGCTGAAAGCACACACAAAACAGAAATTCCAGTTTTCTTATTAAAAACATACCTGTACCTGTAAAGAGATGTTTATTGTGCAGTGAGCAAGAGATTTTTCATAACAATCCACACTAAAATACAATTTGAAAGTTTATAATTTTTTTTTAATAATTCTTATGGCATATCATTGTTCAATATTTACTTTTAAATTAACTTCTTTATGTATGATGTCTAATGCTCTTTACATTGAAATATGAGCAGTAGTTTTCAATTATGGTATTAAATCTAAGTTCTTTTTTCTCCAGTTCAAGGCTCTCAATGCTCTTCATTTATCTGTATGTAAAAGAGCCCAAAAGGCTGCCATTCCTGAGCTTATGAACACACACATACAGAAAGGCATCAGCACCAACATCTGTACTCTGGATCTTTGGAAGTTCCATCTATATTTCTACTAAAGGTCTCCTAGGTCTCATAGGTGTCTTTCTGTTACACCACCTGTAGATAGTTTGATAGTGCATGTCTTTCATCAGAGGTGTCTTCCTGTTGCCTTCAGCTAGCCAACAGCCTGACGAGGTTAGCAGTTCTGTCCCACAAAGCGGGCAAAATCCAGACAGAATTTTCATAATGCTATTGTGTTATGATAGTTTGGGGGAGATTCAATGATGGAAATGGTTCTAGCTGCCATGTTCCTTTTCACTACCGACCTCCTGCAAAACACATGTGCAGTGGCCAGTGAGGTGGGCAAATCATATGGGTGATCAAACTTCACACATCTATGACCACACAACTGCACAACAAAGATAGCAAGATGAAAACTGCACCCACCCGGAAGCCTACGTTTAAAGAAGCTTCATTTTAACATGGAATCCTTTTTTTTTTCCATCCAAAATGACAAAAGATTTAAAAACCTGCAAGAAGGATGATATAGGTTATGTTTCTTATTCACCAGCAATCAATTGCTCTGAATTTATGTTGAGTATTTCTGGAGCTCTTGAATGCTGAAGAAAAAATGCTTGGTTAATAGGGGAAGAAAAAGGCAAAAATGAAGGCATAAAAAAAGGAAAACATGTACCATTGTGGTCATTCTCATCCATTTCCTCTATATTGTTACAAGTGTCAATCAGAATGAAGAGAAGATTGCTATTGCTGCTTCTATCATTGTTAAGTTGTGGTAACAGAATGCAAAGCAATTTTCCGATGCATAGAAGACTGGAGGCGTGATTCATCAGAGGAACTTCTTATTTGGTGCTTTTGATTGTTACAATGTCACCCTGGGTAGTTTCCTGTTCTGCACTTTCAAAAAGATAATGCTTAGATATAGGAGATTAAAAATATGCTGCAATTATCAACTGCTTCACACAGCCAAGCACAGCCAAGTTTGACTGTAATCCAAGAGACGAGGTAAGGAGAAAGGAGATGGCATAAATATCATTTGTTTCAAGGTTGTTCCAAAGGCTGACCTATGTGGAATTGATGTTTTCTATTTTCATAGAGTAATTTGCCTCAGGAAAAGATAGGCACTGCATCAATATGTCAGTGGTCAACTTAGCCAGTGTTGTGTATGTTTTGGAGTACTGTTTTACTGGATGTGTCAAAGATGATTGTTGCACGCAGGTACTGGTCAAGTGTAAAAGGCTGGAATTCAGTTCTGCTCTGTTGTCTCATCTTCACTTGCTCCACACTGGTGTTAGAGCAGCTAGGAGTATTCAAGCAGTCGAGGCATATTTTTCTACATTCCTTTTCTGTGTCTTCAATACATTCCTCCTTCAAAAGTCTTCCATGAGGGAGATGGAGAGCAACTGGAAAGCAGACAAAATATCAGATAAACTCTTCACTTATTGAGGTTTTTCTCTGATAAATAGAGATGCTGGTTTTTTATATCTGAATGATACAAAGGACGTATAAATTAGATCCTGTCCATTCTCCAGACATGTTAAAATGAAGGTTCCATTAGCAGTTTTGCCAATATATTGTCACAAAAGTCAAAAACAGACTGAAGACTTCTTTACTTCCAAACAGACATGCCACTGTTTGTCCATTTCTCTCTGTATTAGATATTCAGCTGAGTCCATCATATCCAATTATAAGCATCTTCTTATCACTTGGAGGGTTAAAGTGACAAGATAATGTACTGCAATATTTTTGATTCCATCTGCCCATCTGTTTAAATACTTCTGCAACCACCCACACTACCTCCCTTCAGGCTTTCAGTCCACTCCAATTAGACCAAATGACTGGGTCCCAAGTGTTTTCAAATTTGTTTGACTTGGAGAACACCCATGCATACCACCTGGCTAGGCCCTCTGCCTGAGCTATAGGAGCTTTGGCGCTCACCATGCTAACAATGACTACATTTTATAAGCTCTCATCACACAGAAGTGCTTGAATTAGGTTAACCGTCTCACCAGGGCAGGTCCTTCTATGCCTTACCGCTGCAACTGTCTTCCTGCAGGACCACAGGGCGATGTGGCACTGCAGCATCCCCCCCATGGAGGCCAGGCTCTGTAAGACACTGTATAGGCCAAAGTTCACAGGTTTAAAAATTGATAATTTGACAAATCAAATTCTGAATAGGTAAAAGGAAGGTTGCTTACGAGCAAAAATTTTTCAGCATTGACAGCATCACCTCCCGGATGACACATCCTAAAATAGTGGTTGGATGTCAGTGTTCCACACAGCACAACAAAGTTAAAAACAACAAAGTTACTTATATTTCTCCTCTATTCCTCTAGATAAAAATTCCAGCAATAAACTATTCGGTAAAATTTTAAGTTGCAACATTTCCAATTGTTCTTGCTCCTCTGGCAGATTGATGAGGGACATTTTAATATCCTTCCCTGCTGGTTTGTTGTAATTCCTTTTGTAGTATTTATTACCATTTTGCTTTAAAATCAAATGGTAATGGTAATGCAGAAATAAAAAGCCAGCATCATTTTTATCATGTCAGTTTGTAGAGGTTGCTGTATTGTTAGTTTTACTGTTTGCTTGCTATAAACTTAAAAATAATTCTGTGTTTTGAGATAGAGCTTTTCACTTTTTTTTTAAGTAGTCTCATGAGACCAAGCTCTCTTCCATAGCCCACTCAAATCTACTGACTATAGGAACAAAAGGCTACAAGTCAGGGTGGAATTTAACTCCCCAAAATGAATACCACATACTGTGCATCTTAGCTAAAATAATTATATTTGACAGTTCCTGTGGAAACTTTCGTTGTTAGAGGTTGAATAGTATAGTTAGTAAACAACTAATCTGAACGTTCACCGCGTAATTAGCAGTTTGGATGTATTATAAATAGTGGTTAATTTCTAACAGAAATAGCTGAAATTGACATGAATTTCCATAATGACATGGCTTTTAGAAAAAAAATAGCTCTGACAGGATTAGGAAATGACAAACAGCTCAGAAGAATAAGAAGAAAATAGGTTGAAGAGAGGGTGCTTGCCCATCAAAACCCTAGACTTGCTAATCATTACAATGACACAAGACTTGACCTTGCCACCCTGTGAACTCTCCGACAAGGACTTCACTAACCTTTTTGTTCTTTATATCTTATCACCTCTCAGTTTTTAATTTTGAGATTCAAACCCTCAAAATTTGCCATGGGAGATACACATCACAATAAAGTAAATGGAAGTCAGTAGTCTTGCTTTTCTAACCCGCTTTCTGGATTCCAGGTGTCCTTGAGTTCCACCAGCCTCAGCAACTGAAAACCATAGCTCTAACCATACTGCAACACTGTAGACAGGTAGAAGGAAATCCTGGTGGCCTTTTGGTTCAAACTGCCTCACACAGGAGGACAGAAGGCAGATCCAACTTCAGACTTCAAAGTATGACCCCGGTGCTCGGTTACATCCAGGCAGAGATCCTTCCCCTGTCAACTGAAGGATTAATGGTCAGCTCAGCAATAGAACAGGGCTTATCCAAGGCAGTGTCAGAGTCATTCTTCAGATATTTAGATATATTGTGGATTTTTTTGCATTGCAGTAGCAAGTGATATCCAGCAGAACACATATGAAAGCGAATACCCCATCTCAGTTGTTTAACTTTGGGTTAACTTTATCAGTTCAAATAAGTTGTCATCATTATAGGAAAACAAAAAATAAAAAGAAAGGTTGGAAGGGACCTTGGGATGTCATCTAGACCAACTCCATTGCAAAGTGGCATTGGCCATCCCTATGCTAGATCCTTTCAGCTCTCTCAGTAGATGAAATAGGTTAAGACAAGAAGATAAGGCAGAATCTGGATATCACCTCACTCTTTCATCCTTCCTCATTCCTTCTGGGCACTTCTAAAATTTATGGAATCCCTCAAGTGTAGAAGATTAAAATTTATCCAATCTCTGTATGAAGGTAAAATGCCAGCTTCCTCCCAGAATCCCAGGTGTTTACTCATGAGGGCTTAGTAGAGTTTGCACCTAAAGGAATATAAGATTACTGCTCTGCACTGTTATATGATGTTTTACTAGTATATTCATCAATAAACCTAAATCTTTGCCTAGAGGCTGTATACTAAGTCACAAAATGGTATATGCTATAGTTTCTCCCAGGAAAAAAAAAATCTGCAAAACTTCAAAACCTGAAGAGATGCATGTAGAGTATAAATGGCCAAATACAAAATTTTGCCCAGTGTTTTGGTTTCAGGTTATCTATGTTTTTAGATTCTGATTTCAGCATGGCGAAAAATATGATAGAAACCAGCTAAAATATTGATAAAACTTTTAGCAAGCACATTTTAAGTTGCATTTGCATTTTGCTAGCAGTAGTGCTAGAAGTTTTGCAGAATGATGTCTTTCATACCAAAGCCCAAATTTAATTATACAGTGATCTTACACTAGTTTGTTGGTTTAGTTGTAATATAAATGCGGATTCTAATAATGTATTCTTGGCCCAATATTTGGGAACTATTTAACCAAATTATAAAGCTAGCACAATTAATAAGCAAATCTACCTGAAGATAGTGACATCATGCCCAGCTGGAACAACGGAAAGTTGATCCCAGCAGTGAGACTATTCTTGATGACTTAAGTTATCCAAAGAACTGCAAATCAAGCAAAAATAGATACCAGTTTCAGTTGGATATAGCAGTTGTTTTTTAAAGACATAGAAGTAAAAAAAAAAAAAGTTTTTTAAAAAAGTAACTTAAAAGTGAAATCAAACAAATAAAATAAAAATGGAGTATTGTAATGGTTTGGTGTTTGGTTAATTTACAATGGAATAACTTAAAAATAACATATATGAATGCACACATGCAAACATTTACATATGTATATAAACTTTATATATGCGTGTGTGTTTGTGTTACATGCATATATATTAGTGTTTGGGTTCCCTTCAAGACTTGTCAGGACCTAATTCTGTTATTTTGCATTTAAAGTTACAGACTTTGCCCAAGAGATATGTAATGAATTTTTCCGTAAGTTAAATAGCAATATTACAGTAAGTTTTTTGGCTATTTGTGTACATGTATATATGTGTGTGTGTGCACTCATGCGTGTGTATAAATATACCTTTAAAAAGACCCAGAGGTATACTCAGAACAGCAATTCAGCTTCTAAAACAAATTATCTTCTCACGTCAATGACTTTTAAGTACAGTAATATAATCTACACACAAAAGGACCCTTTAGAGAAGAAAAATCTTACAGAAACCAATGGAATTGATACTTTCTTCTTTCTCTTTTACTTCCCTATGGAATTACAAACATGTTTTCTTAGGAAAAATAAACTTTTATAAAGTTTTTTCTGCATTCAATTGATTTCCTTAGCACTTATCAGCATTTTTTTTTAAGAGTAAGCTTTGAATCAAAGCTTTTCCCTTCTCAGCAGGATAGTTTGTTTATATTCATGTCTTCTGAGCAGTTGTTGCTATAAATTGATTCTTCATCTCCATAAGCTATGCAAGTGCAGTCCCAAGTCTGAAAAGGATGTAAGATGGAGTCAATGAAAGACAGCATGTGAGAAATGTACCTAGGAGAGTGTGTTGCTTTGAATCTGCTGGGAAATATATTTGCATGTGTTTGATAACCTTCTTAGGAGGAATAAGGCAAACTGTGTGCCTCTGGCACTGCATTTTGTGCTTTGGTAAACTGGGCTCCATCTGACTGAAACCTCTCAATAGTTACACATGTGATATATACCATAGAGTATAGGTTTGTCTATATGCAAGCATTTGGCTTTTTTAATATACATCTGTACACGTGAAAATGAAAAAGAAGAGCAGTACCCTCTGCAGAGTGAATGTGTTGGGATGCTTGCACCACCTCATCAACCCGGGTTGCTCCAGGAGCTGCCTGGACCTCGCTTCTCCTGTGATATGCTATCTCAGTGGTCCCTGCCCAGCCACTTTGCAGTGCACATATTGTTTCTTTGAGACACTTGTCCTGCATTCTCTTATGGGTAAGCAGCAGTTTTTACCACATGTTAGTGCTGCAGTCACTCAATATCCCTAGCTTATCTTCATTTCTGTTCAGTGAAGAGGATCTGTTTCCATAGCCCATTTTCTTACATAATTCAGAGCTCTGAGGGGGTACACCACTAAGGACAAATTCCTGAGTAACTCTAATAGCAAATCAGTGGTTTCCATGAACCGATCTCCATCTTTGCAAGTTACTGGATAACATTACACAGTAAGAATCAGCATATTTCACTAATTTATTTTAATGATGACTCTAATTCCTGATGAAAAGCTATTTGGTTTTATTTTGCCTGCTTTAGTGCTTAACAATAAAAATTTGTAAAGGCTTTTTGTCATTTTAGTATTCGTAGTCCATATATACATACAGATGAGCGATTTAACTGCAGGCACTAATTTTTCTTCTAATGTGGCTACAAATTTCTCCATTGTCTCTTGCTAACAGTTTTTAAAGCCTTTCTCATGCATTGTCTGTGATTTCTGTAACATTTGTAATTTCCCTGTATTTCCTGGATGACATTTATTTTTGGAGTTTATTATCCAACTATTTCTGATTAGGTAACATATGCACTGTTTTATTTGATCTATATGCAAGCACTTTCTTATGCACACATAAACAATCAACTAAAATGTACTTTTTTCTAGTAAGAAGAAAAAGGCCACTGAGATGTATAGGAAAAGAGGGAAACCTACCTTTAAGAAGAGAACCACTACAAAGAGTAGAGTTCATCTAGTGTACTCTTTCTCCAGCCAAACTGTTCCACATTAATCCTTACAGATCTTTTAGGTGATTAAGATTCTATGTTGATTGATAACAGAGGAGCATCTGTAGAGCTACATCACAAAACTCAAAATATGAGCTGGTATCTGATCTCGAAGTTCATCCAGACGTATCAGACTAATTTACTGTTTACTCTCACCATTTTTTCACAGATCTCTTCTACTGTTAAGAATCTTGGATCTTTTGTGACACTCTTCTGCCCTTGTGTTTTCTCTGTTTGAGTATCCAAACTACTAGTTGTTATTGAAAAAAATTCTGAGAAGTGCAAATAATGATGGTTATAGATCTTAGCAAGGGAAGTAATAGAAATGCATAAATTTACAGGCAGAACATGGCCACTAAATGCAGTTCACAGGACACACATTGGCACAGTGAAAACACTCTTCTGCTTCCAGGCAGAAGCGTCCCTCTGACAACAGGCTATCTGGTATCATTTGAAAGCTTCTCCAGACTGTTTTACTTTCCTCTAGTTCCTTTTTAGTTCTCGCTATATATTGATAGATATAGATATAAATATAGATAGATGATGTAGGTATAGGTANACTATATATTGATAGATATAGATATAGATATAGACATAGATATAGATATAGATAGATGATGTAGGTATAGGTATAGGTATATTCTGAGAGAAAAATCCATGACATGCTCATTTGAATTAAAGAACAAATAGACAAAAAATAGACAAAAAATAAAATAAGCAAATGGATAGGTATTCTAGGTAATGGAAAATGTTATACAGTTATTCATCAATATGATGCAAAAAATTGATAGCTCAGTTTTCAGTATGTATAATTCATACAATTGTAGTAACTGTTTTTAATTTTTTTAAGTGTTTTTAAGATACATAATCTATTTGTGACTTAAAATTAAACGAAACATTATTGGCTCCGAGAAAATACTGGTGGAGTTTTGAAAATATAAAAACAGTTCCTTTGTTACAATTTTGGTTTGATTCATTTTATTTTTACAAACATTTCATTTTGCAAATGTTGATATAGTTCATCCTGATGTTATTCCAAATTACTGTCCTTCATTTTGAAATAATAAACAAAAATTAAATCCTGACGTATTTTAAAAAAAGAAGAAGGGGAAAAGGGTGGGAAGGGGTGGGAAGGGAAGGGTGGGAAGGGGTGAGAAGGGAAGGGTGGGGAGGGGAGGGA
>VWPW01025295.1:17652-142470 GCA_013389825.1 Crypturellus undulatus
GGGAGGGGAGGGGAGGGGAGGGGAAGGGAAGGAATAATGTTTTGTTTCAGAGAAATAAAAGATTATTCACATTCATGCAAACTGTAATTTTAGGGAAGTTATCATTTTACCAATAATAGTATTGCTTTCTTCCATTTTTTTTCAGTTTTTCAGTGTCTGAAAGATCCATCATTTGTACAGCTTCTGTTATACATCAGTTATGCATTATGCATTCCTGCCTCTGCTCTGTGGAAATTATTTGTCCTTAGCGGTTGATTTCAGGTTTGATCTTCATCTGAAGTTGCAAAAGTTTGCGTTCTTTAGCTGTCAAGGTCTCTGATTGCAGACCACAGTCACAGCCAACATGGCAGGAATTATAGGTAGTATGATTAGCATGATGAAGCAACTGAAGTCATATAGCAGAGTAAATAATTCAGAATGCGTAACTCATTGATAAACACTGTCTCTTTTGCTGTTTCCAAGGGCCTTCTATATGGCATCTCTGCTCTTATATGCATTAGAGTAGTTCTCTCCACAGCAGGAGACCATCAACAACATGAATAAATAAATACATAGAAATGCTCATGTAGAGAATTGTAAGGATTATTAACTGCAGGTCTTGGATACATAAAGTGAAGCTGTGTAACAGAAAGGTATCAGAAGAAATTAAAACTATAAAGTGGAAATGTAGAAAGAACACAGCAAAAATTGTCCACATTCTGCACCTGCTGTTTGGGCTATTGGGCTATTCTGTACTTTTCTTTGAGCTATTGGGCATTTATCCTTTATTTTATCCCATTTCCCAGCTTTCAATAGGGGCAGTAATGTTTATATCTCTACCTTTTCAATCACTGTTGTTAGGAGTCATCAGTTTCTGCAGTTTTAGAGCTCTCATACTGTTATAAACTCTTATTGATTCTGAGAGCTTTTCTTGTCCCTATTAACACCAACAGAAAGGCTTTATATTGACTATATCATGAGCAAAGGCAGGTCCTAAAGATTTATCGCAATAATAGCAATATTTTTTCCAATGAGTATCTATTTTCTAATTCAGTATGACTGAAAAAGCTCAGTAGGTGCTAAGTTAAACGCACTTAGAAAATATGAAACCCTTATGAACCTGGATTGGATGACAGGAATTTCAAAGGTTATCCAGGCAATCACCTTTCCTCACAACATGACTAACCATACCTCAATGGTTAAGTCAAATACTTCTGTGAAGCCTGCTTTTAAAATACCCCAACAATAGGATTTCACAGCATCCTCAGGTGGTTTTCTCCAAGGGTTCCTACTATTATAAAGTGATTCCTAAACTAAATATCTCTCTCTGGAAATCAAGCCCATTATTTTTGCTGAATTCAGAATAAGAATAGAGAAAAGAATATGCTGTTCTTCTCAGCAACCTTCTTTTCAGGAGAGGACTGTCATCATTCCTCTGGTTAGTTCTCTTTTCTCTAGGCTTATCAGTGCAGTCTCGTCAATGTTTTCCCACATANGCATCCTCAGGTGGTTTTCTCCAAGGGTTCACTATTCCTACTATTATAAAGTGATTCCTAATGCCTAAACTAAATATCTCTCTCTGGAAATCAAGCCCATTATTTTTGCTGAATTCAGAATAAGAATAGAGAAAAGAATATGCTGTTCTTCTCAGCAACCTTCTTTTCAGGAGAGGACTGTCATCATTCCTCTGGTTAGTTCTCTTTTCTCTAGGCTTATCAGTGCAGTCTTTTCAATGTTTTCCCACATACCATACTAAATCATGGCCTTCCGTCATTATCCCTGTCTTCTTTGGGCTGACTACAATCAGTTTTGTCTGTCAAGAAAGAAAGCAGATAGATGCCAAAATTGCCCTTGCTGGAGCTCTTAGCAGTACTGCTGAGCAATGCAGAGCTTTTTGGTGTTCATAGAGGCAATAATGTGGTGTGTTCAGGGACTTTCATCATGGCACAGTGGCAACCAAGAAAGAATGCCCCCTGCCATGTTTATGTTAACAAGGAGCATGGTGTGATAGGAACTTCGAGCTGAGGACCCAATATTCACACTATTTGTTTGCCAGAGGGTTAGTTCAAACCAGTTCTGGTCTTGTCCCACAGACTGAATGGCCATTAATGATTGCAGTGCCAAAGGTGCAATTCTGGAGCAATCCTTAGTTTCATCCAGAAATAACTCAATTCTCACACTCCGTAGCCATTCCATGAAGCAAGCACAGAGACAGTAAGTGGAGGCAACTGGAGTATTTCAGAAGCGCACCACTAATCTGAATAGAACTTTAACATAAATGCATCCCATGATCTTTTTTGGATATAGATTAGGGTTGTCACAAGTGTCCACTGTGGCATTAAAAACTGTTATTCCAGATCTTATTGCCTGTGTGATTGCTCCAACCTGAAAAGTTAAAACAGGTGAACTAAACAAGTAGTTGAACACGCTCAGAGGAAATACGGCTTAGTTGTATTTTATATTCCTATATTTTTGCTAGATTTTTTCCAAGTAACAGAAGGCCACATGTTGAACTGCAATCATGTTAAAAGGTGACAATAATTATTTTCATAGGATTTGTTTTGATATTCTAATATAGCTTTAGAAGAAACACCTGTCAGACTCTTAAAGGCATTATCTGATACCTCTGCAACACTAAGTCTCTTGGATGTGATTAAGCTTAGAAAGAAAGTTAGTATTCTAATTTAGACAGATAATAAATCAGCAAATTCTGAAACATGAAGGAGGTCATTCTTCAAAAAGTAAGATGTTACCCTTTGAGATATTGGGTTGCAGCTACAAAGAGGACCACAATACAAATTATTTTTTATTGTCTGGACCTGGGGAGTAATAATTTCTCAGCTTTCTCTTGAGGTTCCTCTTAATACACTACTGCCTTAATTCTTGCAGAACATCTCTCTTGCGATGCCAGGTTACTCCACTCTGCTAATTAGTCACCTAGGAAACAAACTCAGCATGCTACTAGTTTTCTGCTCTAATTTCTCTGAAATCCTAGAGACAATCAAGTTTGAGAGGTAGCTGTCCAGCTTTATTTGAACAAAAACACAGCTGGCTTTATGATCTCTGCTTTCTGTTCTTCAAAACATGAATGTCCTTTAACTATGAATTTAATTAATAAATTTAGTTGCTGACACTTCTTTGAACTGCACCTTTGCAGGAAGTAATGTAGTTATAACATTTTTATTCTTCTCTAGTTATAGGACTAGGTAAATAGAATGGATCACCTGCATATGTATCAACCCCCAACACATACACCTCCCAGTGGTGCAATCACCTAGAAGAGACAGTAGAAAAGGAGATTTGAAAAACAAGCACTGGATCCAAGGATATTCATCCTGTTAGTCCAAATTAAGCACTTTTGGGAAAAGAGGCTTTGCAGTACCAAAGCAGCTCTCCATTTCAGTTGACAGGCTTTATTAAGTAGAAATGAAATGGCATGAATCTGATTTTAGAGGGCGAGTGAACTTAGATAAGCCGGTGCAAGCTGCAATTATAATAAAAAACACTACAACAAATAATAAAAATGTTGAGGCAGCAAGCAAAATATTTTTCCCTCTCCTTCCTCCTCACTCCATCTCTTTATCTACAATATGCATATCCCACTCTTTATTTGTATTTGTTAGATATCATCATGCAGTGTTACACATATTTGTTTGCATATTTATTTTTAAATATATGGTTTTTGGTTTTTTTTTTTTGAATCATAGAATGCCTAAGGTTGGAAGGGACCTCTAGAGGTCATCTAGTCCAACCCCCCTGCACACGCAGGGCCACCTAGAGCACCTGGCACAGGACTGCATCCAAGCGGGTCTTGAAGATCTCCAGAGAAGGAGACTCCACAACCTCCCTGGGCAGCCTGTTCCAGTGCTCTGTCACCCTCACTGTCAAGAAGTTCTTCCTTAAGTTCCCGTGGAACTTTTTATGCTTCAATTTGTGGCCATTTCCTCTGGTTCTGTCAGTGACCACCAGTGAAAAGAGGCCAGCCCCATCCTCCTCATTGCCTCCCTTGAGGCATGGCTTCTCCTGATCTTCTGTTGTTGCTGGAAGAGTCTGTGCAGAGAGTTCCTTCCCACTCCTGGGGGGAAACTCCACGCCCCTCGCCTGCACCTCCTGCCTGCGCCAACTGCCGTGCTAACTGCCGCGCCACGCCCTTTGACGCGCCACGCTTTCCTCCACTTACTTACAAAACGAGTTGTGTAGAAGTAGCCGTATATTACGATCCTGAGCTCATGAATGTTCAGGGTTTGAATAACTGTGTCTTCATAGCTTTCAGTGTATTACTTGGAGAAACTGTTATTTTTCAAACTCTGTTTAACAACATCTCAATTTCTTAAACCATCCAAAGAGATTAGAGAGAAAGGAAGCGGAGGAAATGCCATTTTCAGACTTTTTAGAAAGGAATGGTTATGCACTTTGTGGACACATTAGGTGGGTCTCTACCACAATGAGCCAGTGTTTTGAATGATCATGCACAAACAGTAAAACAGGTTACACGATATGCTACAATAACTTCTATAATTGTTGCTTCTTAATCTGCTTTAATCCATCAGTAATTCTGACAGCCATGTGATTGTTCATGTTTTTCTTTCCCCACGCTTTCATAATTTCATTCTCCAGTACTTCTGCTTAACAGAGAAAGGCTTGCTATGCTATTGTTTTTCCCATTTATTGGGGTTTTCAGAACATAGTATTAGGTATACAGTTTATTAAATCTTGATTCAAGTGTTTGTAAAAGAACAGAATTAAATACAGGTTCATTTATGCTATAAAAAGGAGTTAAGCTGAATCATAGCTAATTGATCAAAACATAAAACTTACTAAGCCCTAATCGTTATTAACTTTTAGTGATACTATTCAATATCTGCCTGTACAGACTTAATGGGGGATTCAGACTTAATGGGGAATTCAGACTTAATGGGAGGATGAGAGACTGGTCAAAATGTCAGTTCTCTAGAACATTAATTATATAGTATAAGCATTTTTATTCTGCCAAATTACTAACTTAATTAACCTTCTTAACCTTAACTTTCATTCTTCTAGTTTTGGATGGTGAACTGGTGCCTACAGGTTAGCTAAATACTAAACTGATTGCAGTTTATGACAGATAGTAATATAATATAAGTCAAGTTTCTATTCAAGCAAATATTTAGATTAATATCCAAAGTTATTTTCAGGCAGTATTCAACATGACTTCTGAGTCAATATTAGTGCTTCTGGATCAAGAGTATATTCATGGATGCTATTAGAAATTGTGTTTATGAAATCAGCTGTCATATATCTGTTGGACATGTGATTATTGAAAACGGATGCTTGCATTTCTCTGTGTTCACTCTGTTTAAACTATGGCTTTGCATTGCATAGGTCAGTGTACTCAGAAAGTGGCATTCAGATGAATCCTAACACTAATAACCAAAACTTAGGGTGTATCTTAGAGCCGTAGTCATGTAGGTTGTAAGGGACCTTTAAGAGTTGCCTAGTCCTGCCTCTCCCTTGATGTATTTATCTCACACTTTTAATGGTACAGAAGTCATTTAATTTGCCACTAAGTGCAATAGCCCTCACAGAACAATTACACTTTCAAGACTTACGTAGAGAATGACAAGTTTTTGACATCTTTCACATGCAATAATCATTTCCAGAAACAGTCCTTCTAGAAACTGTGTTCCTCAAAATGACATTATTACAAACCAAAAGATATGACAAGAATCAGGAGTGACAGGAGTAAGAATGTGGTTTGCTATAGAAAAATGCTCCCTAATCTTGTAGACAAATATCTTTTATCACTCATATCTGATCATGCATTGCTGATCTCAGGTAGTGAAAAAGCTATTTATTCAGCTAAACTGCCCTTGACTTCTTAGTCTTCAGGGCATTTTTCTTATTATTTTTGAGGTTTACACCACAAACACAAAACCTATAAACTTTTTTACTGAAAATCAGGGTTTCCACTCAGTTTCCTAATGTTAGAGGTTGATAAGATGTGACTTGTAAGAAGGCCAGTCCACTTCAGAAATGAAATAAATCTAGTCCATTTCATAGCTAAGGAATTACCTTACACTTTGTTACTTGAACTTTAATTGCTAGAGATTTCTTAGCCCAATTTCCTCTACTGTCAACATTTATTCACCAAGGTTTAACAATAAAACACCTGAATTAGCAAACACTGTTAAACACTACATTTTACATAAACAACTCTTCTAAACTCACTTTTGCTCCTCTTTGCTGATTATGGATCATTTTTTGTTCTTACTGCATGTCTCTTGCTGAAGTCATTTGCCAGATCTCAGGCTTTTGACATTCTGACTTAATTTGGTCAAGATGTTTAAAGCACACCATTAGGAAGCAAAGAGCACTGTTCTGGAGAGATATTCTTGTTTTGGAGTGTCAAACAGTAGGGCCAAAAATTTGACAAAGAGGAATTATACACTTCATTGTGATTAACTGTGCTCCATTAATTGGAGTGCTAATAGTAACTTTTAGATAGTCTGTGCACCCAAGAGCCCTTTGAGATCATTTGGTCAGTGTGGAGGGACGGTGAGGCTAACACTGTCAGCCCTATTTCCTAACTGAGTGGCTCTCTAACACTTTCTGTATCTTGAGTTAGGGCCACCTTCACCAGTCTAGTACTTGGGCAGGAGTTTCAAGAGCAAAGGCTCTTGCTAACATTCCCTCCTTCCCTCTCCTCAAACTGGAGGAGATGGACCTAGCTATCACTTTGCATTCTGAGGAATTCTTTTGCAAGAAAGTTGATACTTCTAAGTTAAAGAGCTCCAGAAGCATATAATGACTTGCAGATGTGAGCAGCACTTCGAGGATTCTTTATTTATGAGTTATGCTTGGAACATTGTGTTTCATAGACACTGATGGAAGAGGTGAGTGCCTTTTGAGGAGCTCAGTGCAAGTGTCAAAATAATACATCAGAATATGCAGAAGCTGTTAATGCATCAGTCTTGAAAATCTGCATTGCAAGTGAAATATTCATACTTGCATCCAAAATGTTCCTCAAACACTGGCAGGTGTGTATTTCTCAAAATTACTATTCCGTGACTCATTCTCCTTTATCTTCTTTCAGGAATATTACTTCTAATGGGGAGCATCTAATGTGAAGTGATCAGGTGATATATTAAAGTTAACACATGTCAGCCACAAGATAATCTTTACAGAACAGCAGACTTATTCATAGTATGAATGCCTGCAACAAATATTGAAGGCTAATTATAGCAAATATTAGCCTCACTGAGATAACTATCCTTAACATATCCTTAGAATGATGACCAACTTTTTTTGCCTGTGTATCACTTTATTTGTCCATGAAAATATGCCAGGATATATGGATCAAATGCATCCACAAGTCACTGTGCAGCCACATTGAACTTTCAAAGACAAAAAAAAATCTTACACAACTCCTGGAAATGAACTTAAGTCAAAAAAAAGTCTTAACAGTTCTTATCCTACTGGGAAACCTAGATCATCTGTAGTAGCTGGTGACCAGAACTGTGATTCTTTCTCCACTCATTGGAGGAAATGACAGCATAGTATTTTCTAAACAAGTTAAAATAAGAGGCTTATTAACAACTGAATTCAAGATGATTTGCAAGTACATCCATATCTTAATTGTTACTGCTAGACACCTTTGTTTAATGAGACAGAAAAATGCAGTAGCCATCTTCCTGAAGCCAGAATTAATCTCAAGATTTAATGCCTAAGTTACTGTGTTCTCCCTACTAATATTTAACTTAAACTACACAATCCAATTCATAAAAGGAAGAAGCATGGAAATGGATTTGCAGCGAGCATTGTGACTCTGACATAAATGAATTCTTTATGTCATAAATTTTAATATCTGCTTTTCCACTTAGATATGCAGTGTTGACAAGCTAAATTTGTATGGAAAAAATGCTTTTGGGAATAAATACAAAGCCACTATGAATTACAAATAGAAGAACATAGAAAACAAAGCCAAAACACTACCTTATTAGATTTCAAACTCTGGGCTAGATCACATGACACTGGACTTAAGTATTTGTGACCTTGTGGAATGATGAAATGAGATCAAGATTTTGGAATAAACCTTTTTTTCCCCCGACTGGAAAATTCTGTTCCTTCGAATAAATATATATGAAGACCTTTTCTTAATCTATCTGAGACGTTTTCTCTTTCATCATATTAAATAGTATGCCAATAGCTAGTATATCTGCTCAGAGATGCAGACTTATCACAAACTTCAGGTCTCTTAAGGGTGATTCCAGGAATGGCCCTTCCACACTCAAAAAAGGAGTTCTTCTGTACTGAGTACAGTCTTTCCGACCTCTCTGAATTTATTTGTCAAGTTATAAAATTAGCATCCTTTGGGTCTTATGACACCCTCATGTCTAACACCACCTTCTCCTTTTGACAGAAAAACAATATAAAGTGCAAGTACCTACTTGCAATATGTCACTTGATTCTCAATCTTTCTATACATCATCCTTGCTCAGAGAGAATCATTTGTCTTCTTAAATGACTTTGTAGATATTTTTTTTCCTTTTTCCATCAGCTCTGCAGTGGTCTGGACTTTGGGAGTGACAGTGCATGCCAACTGAAGAGGTGGTCTCATGACAAATGCATTTTGTTTACCATTGCATAAGCTTCATTTCGTTAGTGCTGATGTCTCTACAAAGTTGGCAACTTTGTGGTCTTAAAGTCTTCTTGAATTTATTGTATAAATCTATTCAGTCCTGATTCTTTTTATATTTTCTCTCAGAAATCCAGGCGACAAGATTAAGAGTAATTTTGCCATTTGTTGCAATGCATTCTTGGCTGATCTGAATATAGCACTTGTTTCAGAAGAATAAATTGCAGCAAAATTCAAAGATAGGGTGTGCATTGTTCAAGCAAAAAATACAGTACATCTCCATCACAAAACAAAACAACTTGTACCTTGTACATAGGCAGATCATTAATCTGAAGATGTTCTGTTCTACATCAAGGTTCAGGGTTACTCTAAATGATAATGTAAGTATTCTGATATCTACTGTAAATCAGAAACAATTTTCTTCTCATATTAGCTCATGGGAAACACCTTTGTTAAGCACAGTGAGATTTCCTTAGTGAAAGCTTTATTTGACAGCACACAGGATACAGTCTGCATAGAACCATGCACTATGAAATTGCAAACAGGAGGAACATCTCAACGGTATCTTCTGTTGGGGCCAATAAATCTAGCTGATCTCAGAAGTCCAAATCAGACTTATATCTGGAAGACTTTCAGAAAGTGCTGCCTTGAAATTAGGCATTGGCAATTCTCAGTTTTTAATGACTGTGGTACTCCCTTAAGGAACATACACTTAAGACGTTAGCAAAGCTGCCTGTGATGTATTGTGCAGTGAAGTATAACAGCCAGTCTTTTAAGCCTGAATCTCACTAAGCATTTTCTTCCAAAGCTAGCCTGTCTAAATTTCCTCATGCCAAAACACGGTGAAATGTGCCTTGATTGGAAAGCCTCTCTTCAGGCAGCCTGGCTAGTCTGCCTCTCTTCATGCAGTCTGGTAGAGTGGGTAGTATGTCAATGCCCAGCCTTTGTAGATGTCTAAGAGCTGCTGTGGTAGGATAAGAGGCATCATTTGTATGACATATATCTTATACCGTAACAGGCAATCTTTGAAACCTATTTTAAAAAAACTTTTGCCAATGTTTGTAATTGGAGCAAGGAATGTTTACCTCACATTTTTCCAAGGCTGTCCCAAAGCCAGTTCATGTCATCCACATCTAAAATGACCTTTGTAATTGAGGATACTAACAGATTCTTCTTATTATCAAGTGAGTTCATGTTCCTAAGCTTTACTGTGTAAGTATCTGTCCAGAAGGGTATGACAAGAAAAGGTTTGTTTAATAATTAAAATTGCATTGTTCTCTTCCATGGCTCCTAAACATATAGGTTGCTAATGAACCACACACTTCAATTAAAAATATTTTTTTTAATAAGTAGAATTCCTCTGCTTCTACCCTACTTTGTAAATATGTAGAATTAAGTACTTTTGAATTAAGAGTAACATAATTTCAGAATTCTTATTACAAAAATCTTTGATTCTGATATAACTGAAGTCTTCTGATATTAACATGGTTCGACTGGTAGATCTATTTTTGTAAAACTCCTGTGAACAAATCTCTTAAGATGAGCTTTCAGCAGGTACTCTCCCTTCATAGCAACATCAAGAATTTCTATGCAGGATCAAGCAATCCTAAACAAAGAATTTGTTTTAAAAGTTTCAGATCATAAGTAAACTTCTAAAACATGTAGTCACAAGTCACAAAATTACAGAGAAATGACACCAGAGTGTGAGCAGCTAAACTGAGTATAAATGCTGTATGGATAATACTGATGATCATTTCAAAACAAGACAGGAGAGGATTCATTGAAGAGCTGAGATCCCATAGATATTTCTTAGTTTAGGAAATCAGCCTAAACTGTATTCTGTTTGCCTCCAAAGACCTTGTAAGAGTGTCTCAGGGCAACAGAGGAAGAAAGGAAGGCAAGAAAGGGATACTCAGAGATTAATGTCTTCAGCATTTTTGGTGATGGTCTAGGTCCTTTAAAGGGTAACTGGGAGTCCTTGTAAGTTGCTTAAAATGTAGTTTCCTACTCCCCTTATTCAGAATTTGCTGTTGGATTCAGGTGTTGTAGGTCTTATGTTTTACAGAATAAATCTTAAACTTAACTACAGCAATTACGCTTTCAATTACGATATAGATTTTGAATATCTTTGGTATTCAATACTGTGGTATTTCATTTTGCTTAGCAAAACATTCACTGCAGCTTGCGATATGAATGTTAGTGTAAAACTTTTCCTTCAGACATCATTTTTAGTGGTTCAAGTGTGCCAGCAATCTTGATTTACATTATATGCCAGCTTTGTTGATATTGTGCTTGATACAGCTTGAGAAGATATATATTGTCCATAAGGGAACATCTCCTGTGCTGAGCACATTCAAGAAAGTTAGGTTTAGTAGCATAAAATTATGATAACTTATCTTTCTGTCTGTGCAATTACATTATGTAATTTTCCTTTTTTTTTTCCCTAGGAGAATAATTGCCTTAAAATTGTGGTGGTCTGACAGGTTTAGAGTTATACATGTTCTCTATAGTGCACTTTTCCTGATGAATTTATCAGAAAATTACTTTGTTACTGCAGCAACCGTGTAGAGGTACTGAAGCAGTGAAAGAGAAAAATAGTTTGGCCACGGTACAAGAGAGTAGGAATATTACTGTAATCAGTTAAATTCATATTACTGTTTGGTATTTTGTGTGTATATATGAAAAAGGGTATGCCTTCTGCTTTACTAAATATAATAACAACAATGTTAAACAAGATTGTCAAACACCATTTATCTTGAAATTAAGGTTTTTTCTGGTTCCACAAGAATTACTTATTTACAAAACTGTAAAATTTAATTTGTGAAAAAAAAATCTAGAGAATATATCTGTTCTTTTAATTTACTTGAATTTGACTCCATAATTTAACATTTTTTTCCTCTGCCTTTGTCACTACATTTTATATTTTTCTCTGCTAGCTAGAATCCAGGAAACTGAGAAGATTAAATTTAATTGCCGCATTGCTGTCTCAAAGGAAATTCATGATAGGCACATGCTGCCACACACCTTGTACAAACCTCTGAAGGCAGGAGCCCCTTTGGGGAAGGGTGATGTGAACAGTCATGGAACAGTGTCACAGTTAGGCACACACGGTCTTTAGAAGGGAGACATGGCTGAAATAATTTAATAATTCTCTAATAGGGTAGCTAGTGATAGAGATTAATCTGCCTCTGGCAAATGAGACAAAAGTCTGCTTCAATCAACAGTGGAGGATATTGAAAAGGGACGTCCTGTGCTAAGAAAACTAGAATTTTTAGCAGTGGGCATGTGATACAAAGAGAAATGAGGAAACAATCACTCTCTAGAACACAGAAAATCCAGTTGACTTACCTTCACCAGTGACTTTCACAGATGGTGGGCTCAGGATTTTGTTGGGCATCCTCCATACACAAGGACACCCCACAAATTAGGTTTGCCCTTGTGAGGGGAAACAGAGGACCAGCAATCACCTTTGTAAGGGTGGATTCTACTCACCAAACTTGAAAGGAAATTTCAGACACTTTCTGAGATCTCAGTACTAATATTTCTTTTCCCATAGAAAAAAATCTGAATTTTCTTAGCTTTGAAAAAAGTTTTTTTTTTTTTTTTTTGAAGAGAGCAATTACACAATATTTCTCTTAAGAAATTTGTATTTTAGAGGTTAGGCCATAAGAAAATGTTCTGCAAGGTAACTTGTCTCCTAGCCCACTAGCCTTGGATACCCATTTCAGTCCTATTTTCCACTTAGTTTGTGACGCTGAACACTGGGCATTTTCTCCTCACCATAATTACACTATCATGTGAACAGGATGCACCTGTAAATTTAGTCTTTCTTCACACTGGTCCCTGAATTTCCAACCATAGATTATTCAAAATATCCAAGAAAGAGATGTTCTTACTGTCCTGCCAATAACAACTGTTTTAAGGGTAATCACCAAGAAGTCAAACAGGCTGCATTTGCTTGGCTTCAGCTTCTGCTCGTGTGTACAAGGAAACAAACACAGATCTCTCTTATTCCTGCTTAGTCCAGCCCACTTACTAAACACTGTGCAGCAGTCCAAACAAGACAGTGACATCTGCAGTGACATCGGGCCTCAGCACCACTCAGTGAATATGCAGAGCCATTACTGTAGCCCATTCTGAACAATTATAAAGAAAAATCATAATTCAGAAGTATTCTGTAATTTAGGAACTAGCTCCCAAATATCATAAATCATTGAGGCTTACAGATTTCATGACCCCATACCTAAATGTGTTATGAGCTTCTTGAGATTAGTTTAGTAAAGAAAAATGGATACTTTATACAACAAAAGTCTGCAGTACAATTTTTATCATTCCATCATGCAGAAATTTCAGAGGGTTTTCCTGACTTAAAGGTTTGTTTTCAACACACTTTCATGATGGAGAAAGTGTATGTAGTCTGAATCCAGGACATGTTAGAAACTAAATATTATGGTTCCGTAAGACGGAGCTGTGCCATTCTGTACATGTTATTTTATTCTGTGCTATATCATTTTGCGTAATACAACTTGCAAACTACCTCAAACAAAATTCATGCTTCTTGAAGAGACTTTGTCCCATGGATCATTTATTTCTATCTTTGGGGTGCCAGTGGCAAAAACCCTGGACTGGTTGTCCCTTTGCAGGTCTGTTTCAGCTGTCTGTCTCTATTCCCAGAAGGGAGTTATGTGTTTTGGAGAGCATTTGCCTTTGCAGAGAATATACTCCCTCTTCTTCACTAAACGCTTTTGTAGCCTGTTCTGTTTTATCCTCTCCTATTGTATAGAAAGTTTTGTCTGAGTACTATGATAGATAATGTTTCCTAGTCATTCAGTTTACACACTGGTGCCCGCATTATCCTTTGGTAATAGTGGAACAAAAAAAAAGATGAGAGGAGAAACAAAATAATTTCACTTTGGCTATCACTAGTTTATACAAAATCAAAACAACTACAGAATTTTTCAGCTCCAGTCCCACAGCTACCATACAGGATGAAGCTACTATGCTCACAGGGATCCACAGTTGTTCTAGTAAGAACTATAAAGGTAGCATTAGCAAGAGAAGAAATTGCTGTTCAGACAGACTATTGTTAGTATGACCTGATTTGTCAAACTTTCTTCAAGACCACTCAGAAATTTAATCAGAAATGGCTTGATGGGAGCATTTTTCTTCTAATAAAGGTGAAGCAGAATTAATGTTGGTATGGCCACAACAACTAACCTGCCCAAGTCTGTTTGCATTATTATAAACTTGATCAGTAAAGGATCCTAAGTTCTGTAACCTGTTGGGTCCAGCACAAAAGTTATCCAGCCACTAGTGTCCATAGCTTCCAAGAAAAGTATAAAAACAATGTCTTTTTTATGTATACTCCAGAAAATATCTGTATTGAAGGCAAGAGAATTGTATGAAACAGAACCTTTCCCCAAAACATATAATATCAACACTGTGGTGCTTTAGTTATACAATTCTTATGTTGCACCCATTTTAAATTGCAGTTACTGGAAGCACTGCAGAGAGCAGCAGTAAGAAGCTTATAAAACTAATACTATGTTCCTCAAGGACTAGAGAGGTATGCCTTTACTGCCCTAATGATTTTAAAGAAATACTTAAGATGATGTACTGAATCCTCCATCAGTGTGATAGTAAAATTAATTTCTTAGCATAATTCCCTCCACACCCTATCCATCTGGCTAGGTTGGGCAATTCAGTGCTGCTTTCTTCTGGCAATTTCTTTTGCCAGGGCTAGATAATCTAACCAGAGTATTTCAAGACTAATTTTCAGGTCTTTTTTTTTCTTTTTTTTCCCTATTCCTAGTTGTTGCTCTCCTACAAGAGAAACAGTAATAGTTGAAAAGTAGCTGAAATCCCAGACAGGTTCCCAGATGAGGGATGTTTGTTCAGATGTCTCACTTTTCTCAAGTCATTCTATTCTGGACCTGTTACACCAAAAATATATATGGTCCAGATGTCTGTAAATTAATGCTGAATACCTGGATCTAGGAATCTGCCAGATTTTGTGCTGAGAAAAAGACATGACATTCATTCTGTAACCGGTGCATTAGCTCTCAGCAGAAACTAAAACTAACAAATGAGGCAAAACCATACACAAGGCAGACCCTCACCTCAGGGAACAAGCTGTAGACAATACACGTAGGCAATATGTAGGACAATTGCTTGTGTCCTACGTGTCCTTAAGCTCCTCAGTGATGATATTGATGAGTGCAGGACAGCCCAAGGTTTGTAGAATGAAGAGCAGCTCCTCTTAATATCGCAGAACATGAGAGAAAAAATACAATTTCTTATTTTTGTAGGTATGACATGGTGCTAACGTGAAAACCGGTGTCAGAACAAAGTGATATGGAAAAATAGCAACGCCGTATGTGTTTGCTACTAACTCCATATAAATGTGTGTCTTTGTGTATGTGTGTGTGTGAATGTGAAACAGCTCCAAAGACTTGTCAAGAGAAAATAAAATGGGTTTTTTTTTCTTTTTTTTTCAGAATATATTAGTGGGGTTTCATTATCTAAAGAAAAAAGTCATAACTTATCAAAAGATCCATTCTCATATACATGAATTATTTCACATTCTAAATTCATTGGAACAGCTAAAATGCCTTGGAAAACAGCCAAGGACATGTGTACCTGCTGAATTCTCCCTTCTTTTATTTAAAATACTAGAGTTTTTGTTCATGGGCTTCAAAACTAAAAACTCACATTCTTTCAATTAGCAAAATGGTTTTGTTCTCATTCTTCATTCAGTCTCTATCAAAGTACCTCTTCCTTTTGAAAATACACTCACCCTTGTTGGCACTTGAGGCTGTGCATTCATGAGGATTTTTGTAGATGGTTTAATATTTTCTGTTTTCTCTCTACTATTCCTATTGCTGTTGTTGTCCCACTGTGTGGCAGTGGAGGTTGACAGTCCTTTAGCTCCCATGGGAGGAAGAGTATGGCCATATCAGAGAAACATGTTTTTACTATTTGTTCCTTATATGGCCAGCATAACTCCACTTAAATCCCTGAGACTTTTAAGTGTGATGAGGTTGTGACTACACTCTGTTCCCAGCATTCCCACTATCCTGAATAGATATGCTGTATCAAAAGGAACAGCCAGGTTAGTGTTGGGATCCTGCAGCATTCTCTGTGAGAATCACCATATATTTTAAGCAGTCATTCTGGCCACCCCAGGAGAAGTAGGAAGTTCTCACTCTCATTATCACCACAGATAAGTGTTAAATTCACTGATTTTTTTAAGATTATTTCTCAACAGATAATCATTTTTCAAGTGTTTTTGTATTGTCTTTCCTTTTGGGACTTTGTCCTCGGAGAACATAATGTAACAGTTCATGTGCTGTTGAGAGGAAAAATACATACAGGAAATGTTTTTAACCAGAACAGACCTTTGAAATTAAAAGTTCAAGACAAATACAACTGGCTTTGTTTTCATGTGAATAGCTGCAAATATTTTTCGACTTGAAGTAGCTTTCATTGGCTCACTGTAGATTTTATAGAAGTAATATCAGCACCTGGTACATAATGCTACTAAGATTCTGCTGAAAAGAGAGAAGCACAAAATGAAATGAGTCCCCTTGGTGCAAGGCTTGAAACCAAAAATATTCTCTGTTGATACTGGCAAGCTATTAACATTTGTCTTCTTTCCCATCTCTCTTAAGATCCAGAGCCAGGGTTAATTCAAGGAATCCTTCCTCGACCAGGGATGCTTGAGAGAGAAAAGGAGGAGGAGGAGATGTGCAAACTACAGCTCAAAGCTTCTTTTATTCAACAGGGACATGTACATATTTCTCTAGCAAGGAAACAAACTGAGTGTCATCTTTCTACTTCATGCGTGTGATGGAAAGACATAGGCTATCATTACCTGTAGAAAGGTCTGCTGTTCTGAATGTTGTAAATCACAACAGAAAAATATAGCTAATGCCCTTGTATCAGTGCATTATGCAAAAGATCTTCCTGTTTTCAAAACTGCCAGGGGAAAAGTAAATATTAAACTTTGCAATTTGCAAGCGAAGCTGCAGGAATTAAACTCAACACCTCTATTTTTACAGTTATAACTTGGAGCAAATTGAAAGGCAGGTTCTTGAAATCATGGTTTGATAGCAGAGACTTTGCTGTATTAAAAAAAAAAAAAAAATTGCTACCTGACAGCGGAGTTTCTTCTAAACCTTTCTTCATCCTGACCCCTGGGTGTGATATTAGCATGAGGTATTAAGGGAAAAAGACTAAAGGTACCACAAAAGTGCCTAAGAGGATGAACATGGCTGCTCTTTACCATGCTACATACAGCAGCATGTTCAAGTTCAAAGTAATTTCTAGGCACTCTGCAGGGAGGAAAAGAGGAACATAAGAGCTATCATAATTAGTAAGAGTTTAAATAAAGGGATAAAGTACTTCACAAGCAATTGGGAGCTGAACTCAGTGGGGGAGCTGCCTTTAGATCACAGGACCAGAAACTTCCTCATGGTGTTTAAACACAAAATGACGATTTAGTTTACTATATTTTCATTAATCAAGCCTATGTTGGTTGAGGTTTAAGATTTGCTGTAACAACTAGGTCATATGTTTCTATAAAGGAGATTCAATTAGCAGATAATGAGGCAAATCCTGCGATGGAGAAAAAAAGCTGTTCTGAGCTGATTGCATTAAAAGGTGCAAATCCAAACTGGGATGCTGCTGTGTTGAATTGATGAGACCAGGCAGGTGTAAGTACCAGGCACTGTGGGTATCTAAACAAGAACAATGCAAGCGACAGACAAGCAGTGCTGCAGAGCTCAGCTTTTCAAGGTGAATAGAAATTCTCACTAACATGGTAGATAGTGCTCATAGCAATGGTGCCACTGACACCCAGAGAGAACAAGGCAAAAAGCAATGTATTTTTTTAAGCCATTTACTTTTGATAGCGTAAAAAATTTTAATGCATCAAGTTCCTGTGAAAAATATCTATTTTTAATGCATGTACATAAAAAGTAGATGACTTTTTTTCCATTTGTATGGCTATTGCTCTTCATAGCTATCCCTGGGCCAATGTAATTCATGCCCTTTCCAGTTAAATTTGTGGTCTGTATTTACATCCTCTGAGTGTGAAGGGAGGGGCAGTAAGTGATTCAGTGTTGAGTAAGTGGCACTAGTGAAGACTTGAAATAGGTGAGTATACTAAAATGAGACAGAATATTACCTAGGGAGACCAGATTTCTGCTGCCAAATGCAGTAGCATCATTAACCACAGCAGTTTGCTTTAATGAAAACAAAACAAAACCAGCCATCTTTAGGTTGCTGAAATAACAGCTGGCACTCTCCTTTTAATCTAATTATCTCGCTACATGAAATCAACACCACAGGTTTTCATCCTGACTTTGCTGTACTTTTTGCTGAATCAATCCATAAAAATTCAGAATGAACTGAGCTTAAGAAGGAAAATATAATGAGATGGTATTGATCTATATTCAGGGCAATACATTGAAGGAACTGAAATGTGGCATAGATATTTTAGTAAGCATAGTGAGCCCTCTTATAGTTTACTGGTCTTTTCAGAACTTCTTAATCCTCAGGAGTAATATTTTCTGCCTTTCTAAATCTATGAGGAAAATAAAACCAAAAAAAAAAAAAAAAAAAAAAAAGAGAGGCTAAGGATAGATCTGCATAGGACAGAGAGATGTGGTATATGACTGATACAGAGGAGAGAAAGGTTTCCTGAACAGGCTTGGAAGAAGAGGTAACTGAGTGAAATCTTTCAACTTCATTTCATTTTAGAGTGGCAATAAATGTCATGAAGATTGAGCTGATTTTTTAGCAAAATATTTGAATATATAATGACTTTTCAGCATAGCTCTGTCCTTTTTCATGTACCTTCGATTACCTAATGGCATTCTTCTTCCTTTAGAATTTTTTGTTTGGCACCAAGGCATCCAAAACCCCCTATTCTTAAAAGTGCACTAAGATACTTTAGAATCTCCTAGTCCTGGTGGTTTATGGTTCCATGCAAGTGTGAGTCCACCAGGTTGTCTCCCCTGAGCCAATGCAGCCATTATGAACATGTTGTCATGTCACACATTTATGAGTCACTTTTACCTCAGACTTGTGTCCAGAGCATACCATATGTTTTTTTTTTTCTAGAGAGATGAATGCCTGATAGTATTGTAACTTGGGTCATGACACCCAGCCATTCAATGGTAGTGTATGAAATGGATGGGAAAAAATGGGAATTAAGTAGTGACTGAGGAAAGGAAACAGGAGAATTGATCAGTCTTTTGTGAAGCTCTCTCCTACATGCCTAGCATCCTAGGTAGACATACCAGCCAAAACTGAGCCTAGCGCTACTGGGTAATGTGATGCATCCTTTACTGGCTGAGTTGAGATTTACCTGAATCATGAATTTTTGCTTTCCCTCCTCTAATTCTGTCTGTGGAATGTTATTTTTCTTATAACACTCATCATGTAGAAGGAAAAATATGCATGTAGAGTAGCAGCTGCTCATGTCAATACTCAGTTATGCCTGTTCCAGTGCTTTTTAATTTTTCTTTCACAATATAGAAGTTGAGAGTCTATAGCTGTTTCCAGCCAACAACTGGTAGCAAATGACAATTTTGGACAAGCCTGCTTCTGGAAAGGCTTGAGCACATTAGCTGAAATACCTATTTTAAAAACTGTCAGACAATTTCCGTCAAGTTCTTTCAAGAGTTTGGAGTTTTCTCTGAATATCTTGTGGTTACTGCTGAGTATCCCATGGTGTCTGAATCAGTTATGCCATGTTGGACTCACTTCATAGCTGAGGAATACAGCACAGTGGGTGTTGGAGTACCAATGGGCAATGGCAAGGTCTGTATCTGATGATGGGGGTTGCCTGAGTCCTAGCAGTTATTAATCATGTAGTTGTTGCTGAGGTCTCATGGGAGGAGCCATGATCCCTGAATGAAGGGATCACAAAGTTAGTGACTTTGTTCTTCAAAGCTGAGCCTTCAGTTTATTGCAAGGTATCTGGTAACATGGAAGACTTGAGCTAATAGGTCTCTTCACTGCTTGGGTCAGCTGAGCCCTGACTGTTGTGTATGTGGCCGTCTGGTCAGGCACATGGTTTTTTGTGGTTTAGAATGGGGGGAGCTCACTCCTTTTGTTGAAGCACTGGGACCTTCATCTTAGTGACTTCGTACTTGTCCTCCATATGTCCTCCATGGAGGTATGGAGGCACACTTGACATAGCCATGATCCGTATTGGATGATACCTGGTTTTTAGATGGATCAGTCAGATCCTGACCAGCTGAAACGATTGTTTGAGTCATGACACGAAATAATCCTTGTCGTACCCCAGAAGTCACCAGGATTTAGCCAAAGGACATGAGGAGGTTTTGCGATGCAAAGAAAACTTCACGCTCTGAAAGCTCAGAAAAAAGCTCATTCCCTTTCATGTTTTAAATTATATGGCTGTCTGATACCACCCTGACAACACCAGACAAAATGTAGGTGTTACTGCTAAAGTCCTCTTACAGTCACTTACATCAATATAGTATCAGAGCAAATCTATACTACAGTCATCTCTTTTTCTGTTATTGTAGACCATTGCTTTCTAAATATTTGTATAAATTCAATCAGTCCCCTTTATCATCCAGATTCCTACTCAACCTTATTCAGTCATTTTGTTTTGAAAGCTGTTCCAGCAGGTTGAAGCCTCATTCCAATATTATGTAATTATTTTATAAGCCAAGTTACATTACATGCAATATATTTCTTCCACAGCTCAAAGTTATTTATAGGAAAATCAGTAAAACTCTTCAAGACAGCTGTCATTGTGACTAGCATGGAAAAATACTAGCCCCCATCCAATAGAGCAATATTTAAGTATTTCCCAAATGAATTATTAATCTGATGATCTAAAGAATCCATTTTTATAATATTTATTATAAAAAGTCTATTAATATGTTGACGTAATAATTAATTTCTGTGGAGGACTGTCCAACATACATATCTGCCGTATACCTTGTATGCTGACATATCACATAGCTCTGAAACTAGAAAACACCTGCTGCTCACTTAAGTTTTTAGGACGTATTAAGAGTACATAGTATTCTTAGAAAAAAAAGAGGTTTTTTTTCTTCTTTTTTGTTGTTTTGTTTTTGTTTTGTTGCTGTTGTTTTATTTTGAGCTGCAATGCTTTCTTTTGCCAAGCAGTCTTATATAAACCTTGGAATTCACAGAGTAAACAATGAAACTGATATCCTTCCCTGCTTGAACAAGGACTTGGATTCTACATTCCTGGGTTTAGCAATCTGATTGTTTTCCAAGTGAATTATTTCTGTTGTGTTGTCACAGCTGAGATCTTCCCAGTAGTTAATGAATTTTTCACAAGGTCTTGCCTGCAGACACACTGGTGGTGGTAGAGGTCCCATCCAGTGGACAGGTTAAGCAGAGTTGTACCAGGTGGACAGACACAGCGAGAGCTCCAAGAAGCGCTTTGAGTGTTACAGAAAAGGAGACCTGCTCTCACTTACTTCTAACATTACACCAAGTGTTTGAATGACAACAAATAAGCAGGATTTGCCTACTTTACTCTTTATATCCCAGTTACTGACTTGATCCTTGCTGCTACAAATGAGATAAATTTACTGTTTGTCTGTCTGATTCCCTTTATTTTTGTTTGGGTGCAATCTTCCTGCTTCTTTGCTCTGGCACACATCCACAGTACTACTTTGAGTACTTCCAGAGAGGGTAAGGGCCACATGTAAATGTCTGGACTGTTTGGAGACTGTTTGGAGTCTCAACTGAGGAGAAAGGGAGTGACGAACTTACAACACTTAGGGGAAACTCTGCAAACAAGATGCAAGACTCTCAGATGTTGAAGCAGCAGTGAAAAAAGTAAGGTCTTATTTAGTATCTATGCCAGAAAACATCAGCTAAGAAGCAGCTGAAAGAGTTTGAGATACCACAGAGGTGGGATAAGATAGAGGAGACTATAAAAGCCTCCATGCTCATGTATTTTAAAACTAATAGAAGAAAACATTTTTAAAAAAACAAAATTGAAGAATCATTGAGAATGATCCTTCAGTGACAGGCACTGAAGCTGACAGCTGAAATGAATCAGGAACTGTGCATCATGATTTTTTCCTGACTTCTGTAACTGATTTTTATACTGACTGATGGGCTTTTATTCCCAAAATCTTTCTTATCTGTATAATGCTTTTGTATACTTATACTTAGTTCTGCCTGCTTCTAAAGCATGCTTAAATTCCTCACCCTCTTACTGCATAATTTAAAAGGAAATGCAAACTAAAATATTTGCCACAACTTTATTCTATTCTGTTATAAATGCTACAAAGAAAGAAATGCAGCAGAGAGGCACTGGAGTGACTTCAAATACTATGCTTGACTTGGCTTCTCCAAGCTATCTCTAAAAATATGATAATGTATGACAGTGGAAATTACTATAAGTGCATTATCTGTGCCTGAAAAAAGGTCAAAATAAGAATATGAAAAAACAGACAAAGCTTCTTTGCCAGACCAATTCATCATAGCTTAAAAATAGTGTGTGAAGATGGGCAAGGAATTAGAAACAGTGAAATAAAGGCCTGCTGAGAGTTACAAATAGAAAGAGCAAGCAGGTTTATAAATGAATTTTACTTAGCACTGGAATTTATCAGACTTCAAGGAAAAAGTGTCAAAATAGGGATGACAACTTTCAAAAGATGCCAGATTGCTGATTATTCATATAACCAGATACTCAAAACAGTCAAAGGCCAGAAAAAACACATAGATACCAAAACTGCAGCCTTTTCCAGAGAGGTCCAACAGTGACAAAGAAGGCCAGATTTCATAGGACTTCTTTGATCTGATTCTTTATATGCTTTGCCTCACTTGACCAACCTCTCATGATGTTGATCCATAGCCTGGCCTCTTCAGGTGTTATCGGCTCTGTTGCTTTGCCGCTCATCAGGGATCATCATATAAATTGATGGATCTCATTCAGCATCTTCAGAGAAAAATCACTGTTGTGGACCATTCTTCCCTTTCGGTTCTGTATTGGGTTCTTTCCTGACCTGATTTTCATGCCTTTTATTGCCCTCAAATATTGAAATGGCCGGACCTGGATACTGAAGTGTGATGTTGTGGATCTATAACATGGGATGCAAAGACTCTTTTATTTCACCCTCTCCAGACCTTGGGGCTTGATTCCATGCAGTCTGGGATGTGTAGCCTTCGTCATGTCCCATGGAGCTCCACTATTTTATTGCAGGAAATATGCTGGTGGTTGCTAGCATTCACAGCGGCCTTTGCCCAGGAATTTTTGGAGGTTTCAGTCTGATCCTGCAGCAGGGCTGTTACTTGTGTGGGAGCCCACAGCACACGTGTATAAAAGTAGAAGTCCATAGCGAGGTCCATAACTCTGCATCTGGGAAACTGAGAGCAGCAGGGAACCGCCTACCATGACACCTCTGCCCTTCCTTCCTCCTCTCCTCCTCCTCCTCCTCCTCCTCTTCCATGAGGATGTCAACCACAGAATAAAAGCCATTCTGCCTATGTGACTTCTGAAGGTTTATGGCTCAGGAAACTTTGAAGTAATTTGTTTTATAACACAGATAATATTTGCTTCATTCTTCCTATATAGTCTAGGGATTTTTAAACTATGCTGGACTTTGCTCAGTGATATTTGAAGTCTGCTTCTCAGGTCAGACCAAGAACACAGGCTGTAGTTTGTGGCTAATCTTTGCCTACTGGTGCAGTAGGATGTGAACATGTATGTTTATATATATATTTGTAGTGAGAAATCTTATGCTAAAGACTGAGAGCTTAGCTGCAGGTAGTTAAGCTGTTCATTGTTTATTTATTATTATATAATATTATAATATTCTTCAAAATATTTTGTACTGTTTTGTCTTTTTTGCCTGAAAAAATGCCTCTGAAATCTCTCAGTGGCAGTAAAACAAATGTGGTCAGCTTAGCTTTCATTTCAGAAAGTATTACTGTGAAAATAAGTTGAATCCTTTTGGAGAATTGAGAGTTTACGGTGACAAATCTCACCATTAAAAGAAACAAGAGAAGCCATCATCACTCACTGATAGCTGTTCCCAGTGCTCTCTTGAACCAATCATGCCTTCTGATTTCAGTTACTTTCTACTGATAAAATGCTTAAATCTCCATTATCTGAGAATGGAAAAATCTGGATGATGCCTCTGTGGCTAAGGCTTCTCTTGTGGGGATCTTGCTGGGTCAAAGTCCAAAAGGAGGACATTTCACTAAGTTCAAATGAACTTAGTGAAATGAGAGATCAATTTTTAGCTGAAGCACAGAAGGCAAATTCAGATTTATCTTTCTTGGTAAAGAAAAAAATCCCTTTTTCATAGGTAGAAGAGATTGACTATAAATCAACAACATAAATCACTAGTTTTAAACTTCAGTTACACTCTGAATCAAAGGAACGCTTGACATGTTTATTTCCTCAATGGATGAGAAGAGCATTTAGTTTAGTTTAGTTTTGTTTTGTTTTGTTTTGTTTGTTCCCAAATTTGGGGGGGCTACACCTAGAGTAGCAAATCCGTGGAAAACCAAGTTCCAATTCTGTCCAAAGTGGGAATAGAAATCTTCTCTATCCATGGTCAAAATACTCATCAGTTAATGTTTTGATGTTGTACTGAACTGAAATTTTCAATCAAAAGCAGGAAATAAACCCCGTAAAACTGATTATATACTGTCTCGGTTTTATTGATTGTATTTAAAGTCTTGAAATCCAGCTTCTTCTGTACAACAAGTTACAGGTCTTCAGACTTATGAAAACAATCTTGGTTAGTGTGGATTTTGTTAGTTTTAGAGGTCAATAATTTTACAGCTCTCCCCTACTGCAAGTCTTTTATTATGGAAATAATGTTGCTTGTAATATTTAGATGAATATTAAATCTACATCTTGCTTGTATTATTTTTTTCCCAAAAGAGGGATTTTTGTTGGTTTGGTATTTTGAATTTGTTTTGCTAAGAACTAACAAACCCTATATGTAGCCCACAGCACCTACTGAGATGTCGTGAAGCTTGTTACACAGAGGCAAAATTTACTGGAGTGTCTTGTTTTCTTACAATGTAAATAGAAAGTAGGAAAGAATAGCAAGCAATGTTGTGTTCAAGGTGGATCAATTCAGATTGGTAGGTCCAGAAGTCAAAACAACAGCCACCTCTGATCATCTCTTTTAAATACAGTTCTACTTCTCCATTACTACAGAGCTCTTATTAGAGACTGTGTTCGCTGTGCCCATCTCAGCAGATGGCTGTTATTCCTCTGCCTTGCCCACTCACCTTTCCTGAAGCAAGAGAATGGACTTTTCCTGACGCAGGGTCCCCTGCTCCCTGGCCTGGTCCAGGGTCACTTCCCAATGGCTGGACTCAGGACCAAGCAACACAGTCCTGTAATAGTCCCCTAAAATACAGACCCTCTGCGGGAGTGAGGAGAAGGGAGAAGACCAGGAATGTAGAAGGAAAGCGCCCTTAGAGGGCTGCTGTGTCTGACAATGAATAATCAGTCGTATCTGTCAAGGAACAATGCTTCCAGCTAGACTTTTCAAAAGAGCCTAAGTGATTTAAGAGCACAACTGTCATCAACTTCCAGTGGGGCTTCAGCACTTTTGAAAATTTACCCCTTAAAACATCAAGCTGCTAGCTGATGTTCTTTGTACTTCTCTCTCTTTTAGTTTTGTTCTTTTTTTTTTGATTTGGCTGCCTTGGAAACCTACTGTTAGTTTCCATGGAGCAATGCACCATAGTATATATGTTATTATGGCTTCAGCTTTTTATTCTCTGCCCTTATGGTACAGTACTGGTCATTCTCAAATCTCTGAGCATCTGAAAGACAGCTCCACCCTGGGAAGAGCTGGTAAACCCACAAAGCATTTACCTGTCAATGAAAGCACACCCTTCTTACTGTGTCACATCATCCCTCTCCATATAACTGCTATGCCTTCACCAATGAGTTTCTGAACGGGAAAAAAAATACTGCCAACAGATGACTATGACAGTAATGGGACTTCTACTAAGATTGTGTCTGGTCATGACACAATGGCTCAGCTCTGCTCCATGGTCCAAAACAAAAGCTACTCCCATTTTAAGTTGTATCAGGGAACAGAATTCTTCTTTGAGATAACACAGAGCCATGGGCAGCTGCAGGGCCCAAACATACTGAATAATAGAAGAGAGTACCACTGGTCCTTGGTCTAAGTAGGTCCAGGGTTATGTTTTTCTAGGGCATAAAGACATAAAACATGATTTAAATTTCTGTTATTTGGAGACTGAAAATTACCAGGCTGTTCTTAGTGGATGAATTCAGCTAATAGTACTAATCAGTCACTCTCCAGAAGACCTGTCATCAGAATTCAGAAGTAATCACCATGAAAGAAAAAAGATCATTCAGTGTTCTAATCCAGTTAGTACAGCAGTGTTCTGCTACTTGAGCCAATCCCTTAAACACCTATAATTACAGCTTTTTGAAAGAGAGCAATCATTTTCAATGTTCTCCTGACACCTTGAGGCATATGGCCATGGTCGACCATAAGATAACAGGATTTTATTAACCCACTGGAGACTCTGGGTATGTCCAGGAAGCTTGAGAGCGCACTCTGAGGGCTCAGAATGGAGAGTTCACTTTAGCTGTAGAAACAACTGTGTTATTTCCAGGAATTATTAGCAAGCCTCTCTTTAGCAAATAAGGGTTATAATCAACACTACAGTGTGGCATATTGTGCCAAACCATCTGGAATGAGCATATCCCAAGGCAAAATATTTCCTTTTTACTTGCAAGGCAATAATTTTAGTTTCAGAAATATTCTTTGTCACATCTAGAAGATTCACAAATGCAATCAAAATTCCTTTGAAATGCTCCTTTCTATGGGACAGAGGCAAGTGTCTTGGGTTTTGTTTGGTTTTGCTTTAGTTTTACGTTCTGCTCTTCTCACCACGATTTATAGAAACTTTCTTATCTTAAAAAAAAAAAAAAAAAAAAGTCCTAAAATCACCCATAAGTGTTTGGATTTACAGCTAATGCTTTTTTGGGAATTTCAAATGGTAATATTTTCTTTCTGATCTCAAGTTTTAATGGGTTGTGCAATGTTTCTTCCCCACTAATATTTTGATGGTTTTCCTGAATGCATGTAAGAGTGGATGCTTCCCCTTTGAAAGGGTAAGCATCTTGCTTCTCTTGAACCTAGATTCAGATTATTTCTAAGATAAGTGTATTGCTGAAAAATCACAGAACCATTGATTTTGGAAGGCACCCCCGGAGGTTGTCAAGTCTCATTCCCCTGCTCAAGGCTCGAGCAGTTTTTCCAGGACAATGTCCTATCAGTTATTGAATATCTCCAAAGATGGAGACTCTGCAGCCTTGTCAGGCAACCTGTCCCAGCATCTGATTACAATGAGGAGAGAAAATATATATATATATTTAAATGGAGTTCCTTGCTTTTCAGTTGGTGCCCACTGCAGCCCCTCTTGTCCCTGGATGCCTCTGGCTCCATCTTCTTTACACTCATCAGTTATTTGTATACACCGTCAAGTTCTAAGCCTTCCCTTCTTAAGAGTAAGCAATCCCAGCTCTTTTAACCTCTCCTTGTATGAGAGATGCTCCAGTTCCTCAGTCATCTCTGTAGCCATTCATTGCACTTATTCCAGTACATCCATGTCTCTCTTGTTGTGGGGAGCCCAGAACTGGACCCAGCAGTTAGATGTATCATCAGTGTCAAGCAGAGGGGAAGGATCACCTCCCTTGACCTACTGGAAACACTCTTGATATTGCTACTGCTCATCAGACACCTATGGGAAACGTGTGAAGAGAATGAGATTTTCTCCTACCTCATTATCTCATGACTTCTTTGAGTAGCTATTGTAATCAGATAAAATAGGGCTGTGAACTCCAATATAAAATTTGTCTTGGTGAGTTTCTAACTTGTCCACCTATAAAAGAGAAATAGATATACAATATTCTTGCTTCATGTAAAGTATTTAAATATTATTGCTTCTATTTAAACTCTTACTTATCCTACATAAATTTAACAGTGTATTTAGTATCGTGTCCATAAAAATATATATATTTACAGTTAAAAAGTAGATGACAAACTGAGTAGCAATTTACAATATGCTGAAGCCATTGAATAAAAGGATTTTTTTCTTTTAAAAAGTCATGTATAGATTGGAGAACTCTAGTTATTCTAAGATTTCTGCACCAAAAGTCCTAAAAAACATGATACTGTCAATTATCTGAAATTTTAAATACAATATATTTTTAAAACTTTGGAAAGATAGATCTAGGTTATATGAGAGAGATATAAATGAAAAAAAAATGCACTATTGGAGTACAGCAAGGAAGAATCAGGTTGGAAACAGGTTTGACATTTTAAAACCATATTCTGTCATGTATTGCAGTGGCTTCCAATCCTGAAGACCTACATGTGGAAAATAACACAGTGTCCCATAAGGCTTGCATGATTTTTATATTTTGAGCTCAAATGAGCAACTTGCAGCAGTGGTGGTGGACTGATGTGCCGGACCTGATTCATAGGACGCAGTCTGGGGAAGAAGGGCACCTTTAATGAGAATTTGTTGAGATTCCAGGTACTGAATAGAGTCAATATCTCTCCCAATAGACTTTTTTTTCCCCTTTTTCTTTTTTTTTCCTCCAGATGAAAAGGGTTTTTTTTGGAAAAGGTTGGTCTTACAGTGAGCTTCTGTCAACAGAAGCCTGTTCATCCTCTGCCTCCTGGGACAAAGCAGCACTTAGGGAGAGAAAGGTGATTTCAAATATGCCACAAAAGTATTATATCTTTATTATTATAAATGCTTGGAAAGTAAATAGTGCATGGACTCACAAGACCAAGCTGACATCTGAGAGTTATCCATATTTTCTTTACCCAGAAGTAAAAAACATAAATTGAAAAGTTTGCTGTTATAGTACCATCTACTGGATCCCCCAAACTACACATCTCTTTAAAGAATTGTTTGCCCTGCTCATGATTTATAGCCTTCACAGGATTGTGTTATTCCAAACACCTAAGACTGAAACAACAAAATGATTTTCATAGCACTAGAAATATGAGTTTGTTTCTTCTGATTCCTCTGCAGATTCTGGCAATATAACTTAAAATGTGTCTAAAACTATGGTAAAAATGTGCTGTTAGGATGAAAAGCCTTTTTCTCTGATCTTCATGAGAATGGAACAATCAGCATTTAATGCCCCATAATTGGAGCACATCTTTCAATATGCCTAAATGCTCTGACCACAGTAGAACTGGTACATGCATTTAATAGGATTTGGCTTTATCAGGCTATCATGAGTTTGTACAAGAGCTTTTCCCCTGAGGCTAGAGGCAAAATATAATATTTCTTGTTCTTATTAGTTGGAGTGGATGGGCTTTTTCAGCCTCAAACTTATTCCAGGTGGTGTTTGAACTGATGCTTTCTGGCTTAGTAATGACTAATAATTTAAGGTATGCAAAATTTAAAACATGAGTGTCTGCCTTTTTCAGAAGTCTGGGCTCTTGCAAGAGCCAACAGCAGACAGATTTCCTTTAATTTACCTCAAACCTGATATCATCAGGATCGTCCTTACCTGCCTACGAGCTCCAACACCTGACTTAGATGACAACTCCAATGTGGAGTGATATGTACTGCCTTTTAACAAGAGCTGGCTGACCAGTTGGCAATGCAGACTGAGGCCCTGGAAACATGGAGAGCCCAGGCTGCAGGGGCCATTTGGACTAAGTTCTTTCAAATTCAGAATGTTCATAGATTTACAGGCTTTCAGATCAGTTTTTGTAATCTGAAGAGGGTATCACTCCACTCATTTTAGCTTTTCCTCCTTTAACTCTCTTTTCCTCTTAACTCCTTTCCTCCTTTATCTGTTGACTTCTTCTCTGCATCTTTCCAAAGTCTTATTCCTAAACTTTGTTTAACTATCTGTCTTCTCCTTAGAGAGTCTTAAATCACACACGTCCTAATTTCCTTTTCAGGGAGAGTGAAAGTGTTTCAATTAAGTTCCTTACTGCTCACTTATTTGTGGCAACTCCCTGCAACTGCAGCTGACCTGGAGTAACCCCATGTTGCACAATCAATAATCTACATCCAAGTAGCAAGTGGCAGATAAAAATTCCCTGATTTAGCATCAGACTTTTTTGCTAGGCCAGGGAGAGAACCAGGTGTACTAATAAGAAACTGAAGATATTGATGCTATATATTGATATTCTTGATTCCATGACAGGCAGGCATCCAGCCTCAAAAATGTGGCCATGCCTCCAGCAAAGTGCCCAAGTACTAATATACCCTGTAGTTCTCTATCTCTCACAAGCAACACACAATTCATGCTTTCTACACAATTCTAGGGCATCCTCCATATCTCTCACTCTGCCTGACCTTCCTGAGAACACCACGCTTACTCGCTGCTTACACACAGCCAGGTCAGCCTACAAGAATCACCATCACTTCATTCTCCAAGGAGACCCGCTATAGTTATACAGAGAGACATAAGTTATATATAAGTTATATAGAGAGCTCATAGAGACTTACAGAGACTTCCATGGAGACAGAGGAGATGATTGGCACAAAGCACTTGTTCCCTCAGTTGAAAACTGTGTACATTGTTTCCATTTTTTGTGATATTTCTTAGTAGTAAGATGATAAAAATGAATATACATTCCTTCTTCCATAATAATTTCTCTCAAAATAAAATGTTTACCTATGCAACCTTGCACTAGTGAATATCTACATTTTGAAACTCTAAGTTTCCCATCTTCCTTTTTAATCTATTTTAGTTTTTAGCTATTTAGGAGTTGAGTCTAATTTTAGAGTGCTCTTACTTGTTTGCAGTACTACATTTCTCAAAAGAAAGACAAAGCTTTTATTCAAAAAGAAAATCGAATGACCTGTGTCAGAATGTAATTTAAAGAAAAAAAAAAGCTAAAAACACTGTAGAGTTTTAGAAACACTTATTACAAGAACAGATTAGTATTTAAATTAAATAAATAATGAATCAGCATCACTATTATAATTCAAGTCCTAGGTCCTAGCCTGAATGAAAAATAATTGATCTGACAAGAGGAAGCAGTTGCAACAGTTCTACAAAGCTGAGCTGAAATTCAAGAAGCCCTAGGAGAGGCTTGCTATTTATTTTAATTTACTTCAAGAAAAAATATGACATTTTACCAAAGATCCCAACCTTCTCTCAGTGCCTGGGTGAAAGCAAGAGCAAAGAGTATATACAGGAATACCCACACCCTGAATATGGCACAACTAGAAGAAAGGATCACCAAAGCACAGTATCAATATGCAAGAGGTTCTGTAGAGTCTGCTTGTTTTTCAGAGAGAGCATCAGCTAAGGGGAGAAGGGGCTGAGGGGAGAGGTATAAAACAGGCCTCCTCTTTCAAAAGTGCTTCTCCCCATTTTCTATATTTTTTATGAGTATGCCAAAAAACTATATAAGAGCAGATCTCCCTATGGTAATTCCTCTCTATTGTGAAACGTGAACAATCTCTTACCTTTTCCTTCCTACCTTTAACCATAGATAAATCATATTAGCCATGAGAGAGAGACTACTGTCTCTTATCTCATTATAGTTTTGTTTCTTTAAAACACCCTGACTGACCTTCTCCAAGCATTTCTGGAATTTAAATGGCCTCCTTTTCCTTGGATCCCCCTTAGATCATATGTTTTTAGACTTCTAAGAACTCCACATTTATCAGACATAGCTTTCCTCTGCAAATCGCATACTCATAATCAGTGTATCATTTATTTTTATGTTTACTGCTACCATCCTTCTATTTTTGTAGCACAATTAATTGCTGTCTGTTTAGTCACCATGCTTGGTACAACACAAAACAATAAATGGCAACAAGCCCTTTAGTTATTTGCAACTTTACGAGCCTAAGCAAACAATGATGCATCTACAGCAGCAGACTGTCTGCGGTGGTAGCTGTAGCTGAGCACTGGGGTGAAACAATTTTTCCTTAGTTTAGTGTATCTCTTTGGCAGGATTAATTTGGTCTAAATGCTATTTAATTTGACGGAACATGTTTTTGTAATGCTTTTAATTAAAGTTGTCCTATGATTTTGTGTTCACGCAGCTGCTGAAAAGTAACACATGACACCTGGAGCTCTAGAGAAAGATTAAAGGAGGCTGCAGGAGCTCTTAGGGTGCCTATAACCTTTGTGTTCTAAATGTGTACTACTTACCTGCTAAAAGATTCCTTTGTGGTCAAAAGGAGGGTATGCATAGAGCCAGTTCTAAGCTAAAACACTGGTATAAGGATAAAGTACCTGCCCAAAGCAGAGTTGCTAATGATAGGGACAAAACCATACGCTAAAACAGCTACATTTGACATAACAGAAAACTGAAGAAAGAACAGCTAATTCTGTTTTAAAGCCTATGAAAAAAATGCTTTTATCAGTTTTAATAGGCTGATTAAGTTCTGTTTGTTTTTCTTCTTTCTTTCTCTCAATTTTCTCAACCCTTTATCTGGGATCTGTGGAGTTTCCATTTAGCACCATATCTTTCACTGTTTTTAGGGCATTTGCTTCTTTTAAGTTCCATTTTGCTTCTAAATTTTGCCTGCTCTGATTCCAATGAGAAAAAATAATTTTCACATATTTTTGAAAGAGTTTCTGTCTGTGTCCTAGTCTGAGTATCTGCTCTTGGGTTTAGGTTCACTAACCAATTCATTATTCAGCTCTGCTTCAAAAGCTTACAAATCAGTCTGCAGTATTGGTTACATACAATCAAAGTAAGTGTGTAATGAGATTATCCACAGTCTTAAAAACTAAAGCAATTGAAATAATAAGTTTTCCAGACCTGACTCAAATTTGACAGATCTGACTCAGAGTTGAATTACCATGGATGGTAGATACATTTTGTTCTAATGCTTCTCTTTAGCTGGATAAATTCATAAGCACTTTTGGACTGTATATCCAAGCAGGTAGATAAAAATCCAATGCCTGTTATTGCTTCATCTGTTTTGCTTTGTATTTAATTGTCTTTAAGTCAGCTTCTAAAATGTTCACACAGTAAAGTGTGAATCTGACCGAGGTGTGTTGAGAGCATTAAGAAAGGAGTGCTACAAACCTAAGCATTGCCATTACTTTTGAAGTACTGTATGAATTAAAATGTACAAAACTGGTTGCTTCCAAACTGCTTTTTTTCACAGTTAGATTTTCTAAAGTGCAAAAGGGCTCAGTAGATGGGATCTGTTCAACTGAGAAGAAATTATTTTAGTGATCTGTACAACCAAGGTTTGCATCGGTATTATAGATGTGTCCGTCATACATCAGTCAGATACATTGACTGTCTATGTACAAAGCCATGGGATGCATTTAACCACAGAGCCAAGGTGAGTTGTCAGTTGTAGCACACTCTCTGAATCCCACAACAAGGTATTAGCTATTCTGCTTTACACCACCATCCCTGGATCCAGCTCACACACAAAATTCTTGTAACTCTTACCCTGCAGAAAACCTGTAATTACCATCCCATCCATTCCAAAGCCAAGGATTCCCCAACCTTTAGGATTGGGCATGCTGGTTCAAATCACGGAGCCAGAGTCCAGTAACATGTCTCTAGTAAAGGAACACCAAGGTGATGAGCCCATAGCATGGGTGTTTGCAGAGCATATTTTACACAGGGTTAGTGCCTTTTCTGTGGTAGGAAGGAGACCTTTGGATGATGTGTACCAGGCTTACTTCTATTCTGACTCCTTCAGATCTTCTTACTGAGGTCCTGGCTGCACTCTACTTGCCTTTTCATTTTACTGATGCCATTCTTAAGGTCTCATGGGACTTCTTTGCCAGCTTTTTCTTTGTCTATCCAAGCTGGTCTTTAATACCACTGGCATAAGGAAGCTTGGATGGTGCCTAACAGCGAGAATCCCAGCAACAGTAGGACATTTTTCTGTTCCTTCATCCCATATTAGTAGGCAGGGAAACCCCTGGGAAACATTCAATGCTTGGAGCATTCTGAGGAGCAGTGGATACTGTTTGAAGTGTCTTCTCACCATTCCACTCCAGATCTGTCACTATTTATTTTTATCTTTTATCCATTAGTCATTAGACTCACACTCCTCACTTTTTTTTTTCATTGGTTGTTTTTCTTTTATTCCATTTCTCTTCTTTTTGTAGAAGCTGAGGCAGAATGAATGCTTATGTTCGTTAGTTACAGATATAAGGGACAGAAACAGTGGGAGCAACAGTCATGATCTAGTAGCTGGGGAGCAAGGCTAGTATGTTTGCCCGTGGTCCTCTCTAAGTAACAGCTCCTGGGATTTCTTGACCCTGATGTGGTTTATCCATTTAGTCACCCCTGAAATGGATTTTTCAAGTACTTGTCCACTGTGTCCTTTAATGAAGCTCCTTGTGTAATTTTCCTCATACAACAAAATTATTTTAAAGCTGGTTATGTTTATAACATATTATCACAGAACAAGTGTGTGGGTGTGTGTGGGAGAGATAATGCAATGCACTTCACTCACATGAGTGAGGCAGTAATAGGTTTTATTGATATGGGCAGTGGTTTGAACAAGATTCAATGGCAAGATCACTGTTATTTGCTGCGTGAAGGACAAGTTTCTACAAAATTACCCTGGAGACTCTCCTGTTGAGTCCCGAGGTTCAGATTGGAACCCCTTGCTCTCCAAACTCTCTCAGAGAAGTCTGGGAGCAGCTGGATCCAGTCTTGGTCCCAGACTTTGTCAACGGTTTACTTCTAAGTATTATGTGTACAATGAATCCTGGATATTGTTTAGTAAAGCTTACAAATTTTCTGAATGATTTAGCATGCTGTGTTCACTTACCATCAATCTCTTGTTGGTAAGAGATCTCTTTAACCTTGAGGAGTATCCTGCAGAGGAGTCCCTACTCAATGGGAGGTCCTGTCATGCAGCCCACCGCCTTGCAAGGAGAGCTCAGCAGTCTCTCAGGCTGTCCCCCGTATTTATGGGGACAAGATCATTGACTTATAGTCATTTTTGCATGTCAGCCAAATCTGGGCTTGAGCAAGGTCAGTTATACTAACCAGCTATTACGCTGTTACCTATCTGCCCCGAGTCCATCAGAATATCCCCCGGCAGGATGCAGCCATCAGCACTGGTATTGCTGGATATTGTCCAAGTGGTGAAAAGATGAGGGAAGCAGCCACCACGACGACTAAATAATGCCACTGGTGGTTGCCACTTGAACAGAAAGTGATCTTTCACCCTCTATGAAACAGCAGGTCAGACGGGAAGGAACATGCCTGATACATGTATAATGACCTTATATCCCTTAGAAATGGAGAGAAGAGTACTTTAAATCATGGACTTAAAGAGTACAAAGTTATATTAGTCAGAAAAAAAGACCATAAATGAGCCATGACAAATTCAAGTCTTTGTACAGGATACGCACTGTTAGTTCTTCAGTCTTCAGCAGAGAAATGGCATAAAGTTTGTCTGTTTATGAATATGTATCAACCGTAATGCAAGCTCTTTTGCATAGTAAATTTGACTTAATTCTGTGTTAGGAGACAGCTTGCATCTGTAATTATGTTACCATTTACTATTGTATGAAACTCCACTCCATACTAATTACACTTAACAAACAGAGTACTTAACATTAATTATACTGGAAGATCTACACGCAAAAGCCTTTTTTTCTACTGTCTCGCTAGACTGCACTCTAATTGGAGAGAAAAATCTTTTAGTATTTGAATCATACTGTAGGTCAAAATCAGCTTAATGCTGATTAGATGTGTCATACATATATCTTCGAGTTTTCAGATTCAATCAAACATTAAGTGTATCTCTTGACATTTGTTTTCAGCCCTATTTTGTGGTATTGTTGTTTTCCTTGTCATATTTTTTTCTGTTTTACAAAAGTACATTATGACCTAAATACAGCAAAAGAGCAACATGGCTAGTTTTTGATTTATGACATGTATAATTGAAGTTACGAATAAGCAACTTATTTTTTCTCTATTCTTGTTCATGATAATATTAATAGAGTCAAGTACTCAAGGGAAGCATTATGTAGTTAAAATATGTTGTCTTGCCTTTCACTTTTAAAGATAACAATTACAATTTATTAAGGAAGGTACATACAATTTTTCCAATGACTCAACAAGCCCTAATTTCTCAGGAATCAAATATCATTCACAGTATGAATAATCCGAGGCCACCTAGTATTTTCATCAACAACCTTCATTTCATATGTTCCTTTATTTCATTAATTCTTTCACTGTAAAAGTAGTGTATCTACTCTTCCACTTCACACGTTCTGTTGGACCTTCACTTTCCTATCCAGAAAGCAATACTTTAACACTAAGCAATGAGCAATCTAATACTTTTTGTGTTTTTTTGTTTGATTTGGTTTTTGTATTGTTCCCATCAGAACTGTTTGACAGGTCTGTTGTTTTGGTGTTTTATTACTGCACATAGATATTCATGTGATCCAATTACTTAAGTAACTTTGTCTTCATAGAGTTATTTGTTCTTTGTGCTATCTGTGGCATTCTTCAAAGACACCTGCCGTGAAAGGCTGGTGTTCTTTGTCTTGCTGCTGGGCTGTAAATCTCAACTCTAGCTCTGTAACAGGTCTGTCTGAAAGACAATTTCTCAAAAATAAGCATTATTGTGGATTTACTTTATATGGCTTTAACTCTCCAGAGCCCATCTTTTTTTTTTTTTTTTTTTTTTTTTTTNTGCAAATCCTGAAATCATGAGGTATGAAGGTAGTTCTTCAGACTTCTGCTATAGACTTCTTTTTGATCTGTTCTGGTGGTTGCTCTGACACATCTGAAATAGTTCACTCATTCAGCTGCAGCTGATCATGTATATTGCCATTATCCTGTTTCTTACCTGCACTGCTCTCTATCCCATAGATGCAGCACTGCCTAGTTTTGTTGCTGAATCTCTCTTTGAGCATGAACTCCATGTTTTGTCTTGTATCACCTCAGTGGCTGCTACCTTGGCAATATCAAGGTCAATTCCAACTATTTATGCGAAATTCATTTTTGTCTAGAATAAGGCCAGCAACTCCAAAAATGTCTGCTTCCTTTCCCATTCCTTCCTCCACCTCCATTTCATTCTTTTTGCTCCAGAACTGATTCCTCAAGCCATTGGATTCAATTATTCAATTACTACAAGACCAATGTGGAGTCCTGCCCCTGAATTTTGACTAGATGTCACAATCTTACCTCCAGGTAAGTTTGAATGACAGTAACTCTCTTGTGACAGAAACTACTGTAACTACTACAAGTTTGTACACTGCCCACTTGATCCTCACTCTGTCATGTACGAGTAATGGTTGAACAGTTTCCGCAAAGCTAAAAGGATAAGGTTTGGCTAAAACTTTTTTTAAAATACCCAGACCTCCACTTCTTACAGTAGGCACAGAGGAAATGAATTCCCTCATAAAAAAGAATCAAAAATCTATACTTAGGGAGAACACCATGTTCTTTGTTATTTGTCCTGTCTATCACCAAGTTTTAAACTTGCTTCACTCTGTGAGTTATGTGATGCTTAGGTGTTTCATTGTGTTCTTCAGCTCAGGGGAATCCAGGATGTTCTCTACTTATGTTAACACCATCTTGAGGGGTGAGGAGAGATGAGAAAGGAGCATGAGGTAGTGTGGATGAGGAGAGGAGCCTTGCAGAGCTAACAAAAGTACATTGCTGGACCCACAAATGAATAATAATTCATACTAATGCTTCAGGACCATAGGAATAAGTGAAAAGGCATTTGTGAAATTACAGACTGAAAGCACTCAGTTACCTTATTGCTTGGCTTTAAAGAATCAGAGGCCAGTGAAGTAGGCCAGAGGCAAGGTACTCCAGCTGCAATCAGCCGTATGACTCATTTTTCCTACTTTCTAGATTTTTTGTATTGTTTGTGAGCAAATATAATAAATCCCTCATAATTTGAATCAGAGTGTTCCCCACTGCATAGCTGTTCAGGATGTTTTGAGGGAAGTGATTCAGTTCCATTTATGTGGACTTCAGAATCAGTTTTGCCACAGTCTTATATAGGAAAAGCCAGGGCTGCAGAAACCATTTTATCAAGTTCTCCAATTTAGCATCATATTGAGGAATAGAGGTAGCCTTAACTACAGATAAATTTTAACAATAGATGTCCTCTCATCCCTTTCCGGACTTGTTTTTTTTGGCGGGGGCAGGGGGACGAGGGGAGTGCAGGTTCTGGGTTTTGATTAACAAAACATTAGTAGTTTGAAGATTGACAGAGATCATGAGAATCTGTCTAATTTTCTTTCTCATGTTTTCCAGTTTCACAAGAGTCATTAATTCTAAGATATTTTCCATGAAGATTAACATTAAACTAGTCAGGTATATATTGACAATTTGTGAGTTTAACTTCTTTTATTTCATGATTTTGCATACCTTCTTTACAAGGAAAATTACTATTTGTCCATTCCGCTTGTAGCCATGCTAAAATTATACGAAGCACTAATGGGAACTGGCTAAATTCAGCATCCTTGGGAATCTGAAATGAATAGGTATATGACAGTGGATGAGTCTCTCCTTTTTTCTTCCATTATTGACCAGACAGTGAATAGCGAGTTTAGGGAAGACCTCTGTCCCTGATAATACAATTTCATGACCCTTTTTCCAAAGTTCTTTTTGTAATTGCTGAGTCATTACTGTATTTCTTAATACCTTTTCTAAATTTTGATCTTTTTTGGTCTCCTTTAACTTCAGAGGCCACTCTAAATCCTAGTATTTGTCATTTAATGGGCATTTAAAATACCATCTCGGATGTTTAGGTACTGCAAATGCTGTTTGCTTCTTAGTATGTGCAATAGGCCAATTAACATCACTTATTAAAAAAAAAAAAAATACAATTGTGCTTAACTCTAGAGACAGTAAACTGATAATATTCCCCTAGTCATACTTTAAGAGGACCATATGAGAGCTTTCCTCTTCACATTACTTTAGTTTAAACTTCCCAGCATATATGTTTCCTTCTCCAGCTAGCATTTGGGTAGCACAGTCCCTCTTTGGATTTTAAGGTAGCTAGCCTGGAGTTTAGGCAAGCCACTGGCTCCAACAAGCAACAACTTTTTCATTCAGCATGTTTCATTAACTTTCCTTGTCTATTAAGTAAATTCTTCCCTTAAGGGAGGTCAAAGGATTGAACAACTGATTGCCTGTGTATATGAAGTTAGTTATAGTCTCTTCCATGGATCAGGCTGACATTGCTTCCCATTACGAATCCCTTTCACGGGTTTTTGTGGATGCATTACAGTAACTATAGGAGATGGTGGGAGGAGAGGATCACAGCTATTTCCCATAGATGGAGCTTGCTGGTGAATGTCATCTTCGTAACAATGCTACAGGGAATAGAAGTCTCTCTCAGCTTTGCCATTGCGCTTCTCAGGAGATGGTGTTGATGAGCGGTGTAGTTCTCACCGTGTTTGGGGCAGTGAAATATGATGAACATATCGCTGCACTCATCCTGCTGCAAAAAGCAATTGCACTGACACTAATATCAGAGTTGTTTAACTTAAGTTATAAATGGTATTTAAGATGGGCATTTGAGGATATCTCATAATCTGATGCTTCTGTTAGCATCTTTCTTTGTGTTCAGATAGCTCCTCCCTGAGATTTTTTTTCTCCTCTCAGTGGAATACCCTTAAAATCTCACAGGTAACAAGCTCATCATAGGGTTCTACCACCATTTCTAGTGCCCAGCTCACAGTTTTGGTAGAGAAGTCTAAACATGCTGCAGTGCTCAAGATGGATGTTGGTGACTGCAGGTCCTTGCATGTTACTCAGCTTCTTCCCTCCTTTTCCAAGAAACTGCTTGCCATCTTCAGAAACCTGGTATTGGCAGCAGAGTGTCACAGACAGACTCCAACTTCCTCTGTTTCCACCCATACAACCTCCTACTCTCACCTCGCAGAGGGCTTCCAAAATGCTGAGGGATCAGCCAGGCAAGTAAGTCTGGGGCTCCAGGAGAGGTATGAAAGGAGGGAATCTAACACAGGAGCAGGGGAGAGGCCTCTGTTCTCTGCAGGATAGAAAAGGTTGCCCATGAACTGTTTTTCTAGATACGGAATCAAACTGATGAATAAAATGCTATTTTCTATCATATCACATCTTTCCATCTTGAATATGCAGTCCTTGGAAAACACAGAGAAATTAAAAACTATTTTTTTTTAAATTGTGCAGAAGAGTCTCAGCATAGATCCTCATCTAATGTCACAGCTGGTGATTGCTGGCTGGAGTGGCTGCAAACTCCGTAGAGAGAACTGCCTGGAGAAATTCTCTGAAAAGACATGACTGCAATCTGTGTGAACAGGGCAACAGACAAGCTGAAAACAGTGCCAGCTCCTGCTAGAAAAAAATAAATAAATAAAATAAAATAAATAAAAGAAACAGAAATCTGGCCAGGTTCTGGCAAGCTTTTATCACAGAAAAATGTCCAGATTCCTAAACAGAAATATTTTGACTATAGCAGAACTTCATGTATTTTATTTATGGAGGACAATTTCAGGGAAGTTAAGAAAGTGTCTTTTTACGAAGTGTTTTTATGAAGCATGCAGGTAGTGACTTCTTAGTATTCCTAACAGTCTTTCTGTGTGTTGTTTGTTTTTGCTCCTTTTTTTTTTAGTGTTTGGCTGCTCCTTAGCATGAACTAATTTTCCTCTATTTCTTTTTTGCTCTCTGATCTGCTGACCTTTTTAGGACCAACATATAGAGAACAGTTGTAAAAAAAAACTCACAACAATTCCATCAGTTGCCTGCAAACATTTTAGCCTCAGGCACAAATGATTTATTTTTCTTCACATTGGCTTTTTATCAAAATGCAATTAAGTGATATATGCAAGTTGTTGCGATTAGAGCAGGAATACATGTCTCTGAGGTGGATTATATTGAGCATTATATCTTACCATCTGGTACAAATTAAACTTATGTTACTGTAACGTTAATGCTTTTTATTACTTACAATATTTATATTTCTATATATTCATATATTTACTAGAATAAATATTATCAAAATATTCTCTATGTATGCAAATAAATGCTCTACAGTTAGAGTTGGTCAGACTCTTTAAACAAATTCCCAGGGAATCACAGCCTTATTTCTCATACTTTCAGTATTACCTTTCCACATTTCCGTAACTGTATGATTGCATGGATCCTAGAGGGGATACACTTTGTAGATACAATTGTTTGTTTCCATACTTGGAGACTGTTTCTTTCCAGATGATTGTGTTCAGATGTGCTCCATGCAGCAGAGAAAATAGTCAAATAAATGTGTGTAATATGCCCCTCATTACAAAACTCTGACAAATTTAATTTTGTTTTGTTTTGTTTTTGTTTGTTTGTTTTTCAGCAAAGTTTAAAAAGATGCATTCTGTTTTAGGAAATCTCTGGAGCAACTTTCTCTTGCTCTTTCTTTTTAACCTCCTTCTCTTTAGGTCCACTGCCCTTCCTACCTCTTCTATGTGCTTTCTGTTCCATGTCCATGTCATATTCGCTTCAAATACCTCCAAGAATTGCAGAAACAATAGCATGGTTTTGGAGATAAACCTTTTTTGTAGACATTTTTTTTTGTCAGAAAACTTTTAGAAATCTCACTTTTGACATGCCAAACCCAGTAACACATCAGTGTGTGCACAATATGCACACAGTGTGCTGCAATCATCACTTAGCAGATCAATTCTTCTGTCCATCTGTGAGCTCATGTAGTTTAATAATAATTTGGTAACTACTTTCTAGATAGCTACCTTTTGGTGGCATAACAGCCTAACTCATCATGCAGTCATCCATGTGCATGAATTATCTCCTAGAGTATGTGTATGTATATATATATAAACTACTAGTGTTAAAGGCTGCACAGGACCATTATTAAATGGGATCAGCTAGTTACCTCAATGGCTATGTTCATTTACAAACATATACAGTAAACTCATGAATGGCAGTACGTCATTCTCCATGCTAGACATATTTACTGCTACAAAGCATTTTATCACAGAACAAAACAGAACAACAGGACAACAGTAAATTGGATCTTCTCACTACCAGCTTAAGTAACACTTCCCTCATGCAGATTTGTTCATCCGTCCAGGAGAAACTGAACAGAAGCGCTAGAATGGGACAAATTATGTCTAATATGGATAAATAGATGACTCATTCCCCAAAGTCTCAGCACATGATTTCAAAATATTTGGTTCCTTCCTTTGGGCAACACTGGGCTGCAGATTTGAAGAGATTTGCTATTCCAGGGGTTACTGCATTTTCAGTAACACGGACTAATTTATATTTATCTCTTACTTCCTAGGATTTGGGTGTCATTTATAATGTTTTGCTTGTAATGTGTTTATCTCTATTTATAATACACAGGCTGAAAGGTTCTCAGTTGTTGTCACTCCCGTAAGTACCAAAGGTCTGATTCACTTTTCTTATGAGATAGAAAATAATAATAATTTTAAAAATTATACTTGTTTTGTGTATATTATCTTGAACTAAATAAAGTTTAAGTGTGTTAGTACAAATTATATCAAGACTGAAAAATATTTTGTTGAATCAACTGTTTCATTTTTACAGGTTTTCTTTATTGATAGAAATTATCTTGTTCTATTTACTTTTAAAAAATCTAATCATGCTGGTATTTTGGTGGTGAAATAAAAAACGAAGTCTCATTACAACCAAGTGCATGCAGGGTCAGTAAAATCCTTTCTGTTGAAAAACTAGTGAGATGAAAATGAGACTGTTAATAGAATATCCATCACTTTGATGAAACTGTTGATTGAAATTCACCCTCACATATAACCTATTTGTAAATTCTCTGTAACAATGTATATTAATGGGGTCTTGCTACTTCCTTATTAGAGTTAAAATGATACTAGGAAATGTTTCAAATTAAAAACCTTTTTGCTATTAGATTTTAGAAGAGTAAAGTTTATTTCTTGTATAAAAATCAATTATTTATATGCTGTGAATATAACTCTGAATATCTGATTTTAAAGAAAGGAGAACTATTTACAATTTTCCATGTTATTCTTCACTTGGTTTACATTTTTTGCTAGACCTAAAAATCTGAATTAAAATTTTGTTACCAGTCTACTTAAACGTATGTATAAGGAAGGATTTCAATCATTTTATTTGAATTCCAATATAAGAGTGAATCCAGTCTAGCTGTCCACTTCATTCCACATCCACATGGATGACAATCATATAGCTTATTGCACAGTGTATTTTTTACAAATGCAGTATAAGGAGGGAACGCAGCTTCTAACTCCTTCAAAAATCTGTACAAAATTAAGTATGCTGGTATTCTACTCTATCTAAAAATGAAAAAAGAGGCATGGAAAGCTAAACTACTCAAGAGTACAAAACATGTTTATGTATGTCAGTCATGATCCTTGATCAAGCCAAACTGAATTCAAATTATTTTTGATGTAGGCTATGATGTTAGGCCTTATTTTTCCAAAAATATAAAGGTAGGGTAGTTTGCATCCAAATATCATTTTTCTTCCACACTGTAACTTAAAAGTTACAAAACATATTACTTATATTCACTATCTCAAAAGGAAAAAAAAAAAAAAATCTCTTTTTTCTTTAATTTGTTACAGCATGAAAATATGTCCCTGGTGATTAGCAAAAGATTCTTCCAAAGAATCTTTTTTTCATTATCTACTCCCATTTTGATATGACCTTTTGTATTTTCTTCTTTTCAGCTAAGTATTTTAAAGAATAAACTGTGAAGAGAGTATCTTGATAGATGACAGTATACAGATTAAATAGGGGAGTTGTATTAGTCCCTATGGAAGGATCAGAATGAAGCTCGTATTAAGTGTTGGAAGAAAGAGACATCAAAATGAAAGGTTTTTTTCCAGGCCTCAGTAGTAGGACTACATGCTCTTCCCCACCTAGATACAGATATTGCCTCTGAAATTCCTTTGCTAACAGTCACTTCAGCATCTAATTCCTTGTCATCAGGAAGGGAGGAATGCACTTAAAAACCTTACATCCTGGTAAGATTTGAAAGATTTCATTAATGTAATCAGGGACAGTTTTCATGTTCAACAGACACACAGCCCCAGAGAACTGCAGTTTAGACTCAGTAAGATGTAGACTCTGCAGTAAGATGATTAATTCCTGCAAATACTGTGGACCATATATGCATGGGCAAGTCAGACTAATTTGGGGATCTTTTCTGCAGCTCAGAGCTCGAGCTCTCTCCCCTCAGTGCTCTGGGCAGCAAACTCATGATGATGAAAAGGAGAGCTTCTATTTCACTCTTGTCCTGTTAATCAGTCCTGGGGCCAACTGGCGCAGGTCTCCTGATTACTGTACAGCAGGCAGCCAGACCTCTCCTGTGAGTCCTGTTGTTTCTATTCCACAAGAGATAAATATCTCTTAGTTGACACTGAAGGTCTTAGCCTAGCACATGAAAGGTGCACATAAAGTTAAATCAAAGGCAGGAGTGAATTTTAGGAAATATCGGTGTTCATATGTATAGTCCACTCCATGCTACGGTTGTGTCTGGCATTGCAAGCAGCACTGAAATTTCTAGCAGCAATTTTTACTAAGGAATTATATCTGGTCTTGGGTATTGACAGAACAAGGCTTTTAGTGAAGTAATCTTCTACTGACTTCTCATTCAAAGGAGCTGGATTTGTTTATACATCACCAGGGTTTTGGCATGCAGAGCATGCAAAAAGGGAGAATAGAAGATCTGAGAAGATCTGAGATAAAGAAATGTAATGAAGATACATTTTAAGCAATGATTATCTACTTAGCATATCACATACCCACATTTTTTCATTCTACAAAATACTTGCTTATAGCTTAGAAAACAAAATTGTTTCTATGTAAAAAATGCAGAATTCACTATTTCAGTCATTTAGAAAATGCTACTTTGTATATATATTGTAGATCAACTGAGAATATTCAAACAGTAGTTTATATGCTAGTGGATTTGTATGGCAGATGTTTAGCAGGGTGTACAGCCTGTAATAGGACCGTTGCATGAACACCCCTGCTATGGTTCTGAGTTTGTAGATCTGTCAGCAGCCCATCTTGAATGACTGAAGGCTACTTGCCAAAACCGTCCCATATAACAAAGCAAAAATAAATGGTATGGCTGACACAATTTCTATCATAAAGCCGAGCATCTTGCACCAGGTTACATAAAAATTAGCACTGACGGTCAAGCCAGCAAAATGGCTTACTGAAAGGAAGAGTTCTTGCACCCTTGTTACTCAATAGCTCCCTGCACAATGAGCAAATCCCCCTGGCATAGTGAGCTTTATCTGTGTGGACAACTTCTGTGATACTGCTCAAGACAAAGCCAAACTTATTACATCAAAAATCATTAATTTGATAAACAGTTGGTTTCTTTCCTCTCCAGAATGAGTCCCAAAGGAAAATTAATATAGCCTGGGGTCAGATTCACCCACTCTCAAAATCCATTCAACAAAGCAGAAATAACAGTGCAGGTAAGGAGAGAATAATGTGTACAGCTAGGGTTAACTGTGCATCACTGGATGCCTTATACCAACCAAATTAAATAATCTGTGTAAGTTTGTTGGAATTGCACAATAGGGATTCAAAAAGTAATCATAAGACAGAAAGCAACTCCCTAGTTAAGAATGTACAATATCACAGCAACTGGCAGACTGAAACTACAAAAAGCTATCTTGCCACAAAGCAGCTATTGCCAAATGACTACTTGTAGATGCCTGGGTACACTGAACAAACTGGAAACATTTGAATTTGCTTTGAGTCTGTGACAGGACAAAAGATAATGTGCAGAATTTGGCTGTTATGCATGAAGTACAGATGTTTGCAAATGTATGCAGAAAAATTGATCATGAAGCATTAATGGATCTGTGCACTCTTGGGAAGATAATAAATACCAAAAATCTTTCTGGAAACACAGATCAATTTGCAGCTTGTGTGAAGAGCAGGAGGAGAATAAAATAAGGGCTAATATAGGCTAGTATTTTCTGGGATTTACTTTATTTTAAACTTTGTTCTTAGTTAAACAGATGAGAGATGTAGAAATTAAGTATCCTCCTGTGAAAACAGACTTTTTTTTTTTCACTTAACATATTTTCAAATTATTTAAATTTCCTCTGCTTCTGGTGGGAATACATTGCTTAGTTTAACATCCTGTAATCAGGAACTCAGCACAAACATTCCCCATAATTTTCTCACTACTCTCTTTTACCCTGCTTGTACCATGCAATGTAATTCACCTTTCATCTTATCATTTTAAGGTTTCAGCCTTTGTAGTACTTTTGGACAATTATGTCCTAGGCACAATGATAGTCACTTAGCCAAACAAGTTTGCAGGGATTTGGTTATCCATCCTGCCATCACCTTAATAGCTTTTTGCCTTTTACTCTAACTTTATACATCTTTGTCATTCGAAGGCTCATTATGTAAAAGTAGCTGGTGTAATAGTATTCCAGCTTGAATTCTCACCAAAGCTGCACAGACAGATAGTATGTTTTATTCCCCATGATGTGCTGCTGCATAAACAGGCTTTGCCTTCTCTTGTCATAGCACATTTGTAAAGATCTGAAACCGGTCACTACAATCACCTTCATGATGTCTTTCTACAGATCATTTTTCTATAATTCTTCCTTTTATTCTCTGTACTGTTCCCATCCCATCTCACTGGGGATAGTTCTCTGAAGATTTTAATTCTTAATATTTTAATTTTTGAGTCCCTTAGTGTTCTCCAGTCCTTCCGGATGAACACAGTTTCATGCCAAACCTACCTATACGCTCCCTATCTCATTTCTTCTTTCTTCTTTCCTAGTTGTCAATGGAGATTTAAAAATAACTACATTTCAGACCTCTGCATTTAGGCCCTTTTGCCCCAAAAATATATTGGATTTATCATTGCTTCTTTGTATAGTTTTTCAGAAAATGCCTGTGCTCCCTTCATCAGACTCACTGTTCCCAGCAGTACCAACGTGGCCTTTGCTGGTCACAGATGTACACACACGTTGCTCACCTATTGCGGGAACCTCTCTGACTTCTCTCATTGCTCATGTTGGGAACCTTGCTGACCCTGCACACCCTGCAGGGCAGTCTCTGTCGAAGCACTGAGCCTGCTCAGCTGCTCTCTGCATACAGCATTTTTTTTCCAGCTAGATACACATAAAGTTGCTCTACAAAAGGCTGAGAAGGGGAAGTTGAGGCCTGGCTGAGAGCTCCAGGGTGAGGTCTGGGTAGTCTCACAGTTGCAGGAAGTCTTGAGCTCTACCCAGTTAAGGTAGACCTCTGAAGGCATTAAAAGGAGTAAAGCCTAAGTGGACAAAAATCAGAACTTATCCATTATTAATGAGATATTCTCGATCGCTTGCTTTGTCATTCATTGCCTCACCACTTTTTAGAGGTGCACCTGGCAACCATCTCATATTTCAGCTCCTCGAGAAAATGAAATTGGTGTTTTAGCCACCTGATCCCCAACTGCTCTTAGCTATCAATAGCAGGGTCCTGCTGTAATCTTTGAGGAGGCTCTTCTCACATCACCAAAACACTGCAGCAGATGTGACACTGTGAGCTGTGATCTTGTCACTACATCAGTTTTCCTGCAGGTATGTCAGGGATACATACAGGATATGTGCAAGTCTCTTCCCAGGGGCCTTTTGGGACACCTGGAAGCTAGGCAGACATCGAGCTATCACAAAACCTTAGGCCATCCTGCACCAGCCCTGAATGCTCTTCTCTGAATATTCACTAATATTGCTCTAAAAAGAAAACATACATAGCTTCTGAAATATTACCTAATATTTGTTACGCACATAGATTTTCTTCTTCAAAGCTAAGTTGTTCTCCAAACCAAGGCAACCAGTTTTGCCCAAAATTTCTTTACAAATTCACTTTTGATACCCGCAGAAGAAAAGCAATCCACTGGTAAAGCTCTGCCATAGGCTGTCCATTAATTATGGACTAGCCAGCTGATCCTTTGTCCCATCTGATACAAAAGGATAACATTGCTGTCTACACATCTATTTCGATTATAAATTCAGTGAGTGTGTATTACTATCTAGTTTTCAATGTTTGCACAGAGGATCCATCTTAGTTCATGCCTCCAGGCACTCGTGCTAAAACAAAGCAAACTATTATGAGCTGTTGGCTTAATCGACACAGACAAAAAGTCATTTCTTTTTAAACAAAGGAGTGTCGCTATAGCATATTAATGCAAATATAATTATGCATTAAAAGAATCTGCTAACCTATCTCCTCATAAGGATTGCAGACTTCTTGCATTTAACCTCTGGATTTAGAATTGGCTCCTTTACTCCCGTTCTGTTGTGTGGCAGATGGCAACTGCGATCACTGCACTAGCATTTTTCATCTAAAGCCAGAGTATCCAACAGAGCTTCCAGCACTGTTTAGCAGATGTTTTATTTGTCCATTACACTGGTTCCTGCATACCTTAATCTCCTGTAAACAAACACAAAACTCCCCATCTGTTAACATGATGTCCTGGTTCATCCACCAAGCTCTCAACCTTACCATTTGTGCTGATTATCTACAGCCTTTTCCTTAGCATCTAATTTCAGCTTTTTAGGAGGTACTGATTTTTCCTCTATTAAAATACAGTACTCCTTTTCTTTGATATTTCATGCTTTCTCATAATCTTATCTTCAGCTCCCTGAACTACTTGGGACATACCTTTGGAAAAAGAAAATAATGTGACCTTGTCTTTGCCCTATGACTCAATCTGATTACAAGAAATTTCCTTTGGAGTACTGCCCTGGCTGTTGCAACAAGATACTGGTCCAGCTACCAGTGCTGCCTCTTTCCAACACTTCTTTCCACTTACCATGCAGAGCTAACAGGATTTATTATTCCCCTTGGCTGTCCCCAACAGAGGCTGGCATTGCTTTTTAATCTCAAGATAATTTTAGTGTTTCCAGACCTCTCTTGTGACTTCTGCCTGCAGCTGGTACAGCAAAAATAAACAAAAACCTTTCCAGGAGATGTTCTAACAAGAAAAATGTACCTTCCTTCCTGGCATTATGGCATTATTTGAAACAGTGGCCTTACTCCCAAAGGAAAGTCACTTTAATAAGCTTATAATTATGGCATGCTCTCAGATGTGACTTTTCTATGCTATTTGCACATCTCTAATACACCTTTTTTTTTATGTGTCTTATATACCATTTGTTTCTGTTTCTTCCCTCAGTTGTTCTCTAAAAACAAAACTCTGTTGTGCAGAATTCTTATCCACATAATGTTCTATCACTTCTTCATTAATGTTACTTTACTTTGCTTAGGAAAATTATCTCTACATATGGAACGGAGGCAGAGGAAGGGACTCACTAGAGAAGGGAGAAGTAATCTAATGAATAAGAGAAAGAAAATCCAGGTGTGTTAAATGAAAGAATTATAAAATATGAAAAAGAATTGAAAAGTATATGATGAATATATGAAGGGCAGAAAAAGAAGATAAAATAGAAGATTTTAGTGTATATAGAAGGAAAGGGAAATGAAGTACACAGAAAAAGATTTATAACATATTGGAAGGTTGGTTACACTTGCCACAAAACTTAATGGATAAATCATTTTTTTCTAGGAGAGACCATTTTAAAATCACACCTGTAATCCTTTCCTTCATCTTCAACTTTATCCTAGTCCTGAGAGTTTGAATGTTTATGGTTTTTAAAAATACGCATAATCCTCTTTCCCTAGAAAAGAGGACACTATACAAAAACAGTGCAGGATGCAAACAATTCCAACTATAATTAAAATGAATTAAATATTTATTTGTTTAACACATACCAGCTTCTTTTATGTTCTTATACTCTAGTTTAATGCAATCATTTTTGTTAGGATTGTTTTATGTAGTTAACATCAAAGAAGGAGATTTGGACAAATTCTGCTTTTTATTGTAATAACTGAATGGCAAAATAAGAATTACAGTTATTTTGTGCTGTTATTTTTTTCCTGGAGATCACATCATATTTAACCATCTAAGTATATAAGCAAAGGAAGGTGTTCTCTGTTAAGATTCATAAAGTTTCTTTAGAGAGATCTTTTTATTAGCACCTGTGGAAGAGTTTCCATATAAATTTCAATATTTCTGCTTTTTAAATTGCAGCATAATTTTAAGCATATACTATATATATAATTTTGGAGGGCATTATCACTTGTTACATGGAATCTAATTTTGTATTTCAGAAGCACTGACTAAATTAATTGTAAATAATATGCCAACATTTTTGCCTTGGTACTGACTGGCAATCAAAATTAAGACTGATTCCAAAGTTTTCTGAAATTTCTTTTATGTTTCTTTACAAGAAACATAAAAGTATTTACTCTGGAAATGATGTCTGAACAGGCCAGCTTGACATTTCTGATAGGAAGAGATGGAGCAAGAGTAAAAACTGCTTCTCCAAATAGCTTTTTGGACGCTGTGATGCTTGTAAGCAATCTTACACAAATCAACTTATGGAAGAAATAACTTCAGTGTTTCTTTTTCCCTGGTAATATTGCACTTACTCTGAAAGCAGAGTGAGAGCAGAGTTCCTGTTTGTTACTTGGAATCCTGGTCCTCTCGGAGGAGCTGGGTATGTCTCCGAAGCAAGATTGAGTCAATTTGGGAGACTTTGGGGGTTCAGAGCTGACCTTGCATTCTTTTAGCCTCATGTTCTATTTTCAGCCTCACTGTCCGCATCACAGCTAGAAAATTGTTCTCTTCTCTGTGCAGGGATAAAGGTAAGGTGAACTCTGAATGTTACTAAAAACAAAAACTAACTACGAACTCGGAAACAGTCTAGTCTCTGGATTTATTCCTGGAATAGACAAGCCACATGCTGCTCCCTGTTCACGGCTTGAAGAAAGCATACAATTTAGTGCATAATATGTAACAAGGAAACCACCGTAGCCACTACTAGGCATCTCAGGATTGCATGCTGAACATGCTCTTTCCTTCATAAATAAGAGATGACAGACTAGACTAGAAACACCGTCTCTTCCAGATTTTGTGCTTATCTCCTTTGTCAATTCTTGCTTGACTTTCACATCCCCAGAGTGATTTTTATATTAGCTTATAATACATTACCTTTATAATTTAACGCTTGTTTTCAAGTTGCTAGTTTCCCCCTTTGAAATCCTTTTGAAGAATTTCAGTCCTTTTGAAATTCCAGAAACATGTTTCATTTTAAATAATCAAAATAGAAACCTTCCAAACTGAGTATTTTTGCATCTATAATTGAAAACATGTTTATTATCAATCTCCAATATTCATAGCAACTCCTGTTTCATAAGAAAACTTGCTAAGCATAAGCCACTAGGAAGAAATATTGTTTTGCTGCAAACAGAATCCTCTGTTTCAAAAACAGAGTGTTTTTCTTTGCATCAAACCACTGAAACACACAAACTGGGTTTTAAATTATCAAAGGCAAAAATGCATAAACAGTTGAAGAGGGACACTAGAATGAATAAAAATAGTACCAGCAAAATAAGAGAGTTACTTGTTCTATGTCTTTTTCCAAGCACTAGAGTAAACACTCATCAGTGGGGAAAGAAGACTCTTGTTGCTATGGAGAAGCCTGAATAATGAATAAAACCAAGAGAATGGGCTCCAAAAACCACGTGTACCTGGGCTCTACCCTGGTACAAATTCTTAAAGAGTTTCGTTGTTTTACCCCTTTCTCTGTGGTTATTTAATAGCCTTAACAAAAGGAATTCAAACTTGCCAGGTACATAACCAAAAGATGGTCTCCCTGGAAAGCACTACTTATATAACACTCAGACCTTCAACTTACTGAGACAGTGACGGTAGCTGGACTTAGTGAGAAATGCACCAGAATCAAGTGAGAAACGCACCAGATTCAGATCAGGGCAGGTGTGTATTTATGCTCTGCCTTCGACCTTATCAGCCTGATCTTACATTCTGATATGAGGCAAAAGCAGTAGAAAAACTTTGCTTCCAAACCACTAGTGATATGTACCAAGGCAGCATGCCAGGAGACGTCCAGATGCTTAGAAAGACTCTCATTTGAAGTGAAAAGTCAAATCAAATATATGGATTATATTACCCGACTGTAGTGCTATATGGATTTAGGTGAGGATTTTGCTGTTGCATGTGCAGATAAGGTCATAAAATAGTCAGAGGAAAGCCTTAAAACTCAGGAAGGCTTTAAATATTGTATGATGCTCAGATGACTTGGGCAACTACCCACTTCTAACAGACAGGGCCTCAAAGCAGCCTTAATGAAGCTTTTGGGCTGCAGATCACACAGTCCAAGTCCCAGAGCAAGTCACAGTCTGACCTCCCGCTCAGAGCATGTCAGTCCTGCCCACATGCCTATACTGGGCAGGCAAACATTCACATACAAAGCAGTGGGTCTCATAGTTGTGATTTTACCATGCAGAATTCAGTGCCAGATATCTAAAAGGATAGATTTCTTGTAAATGTTGCAAATCTCTCTTTCCCACGGCAATACCTTTCATGTGATCACAGTAACTCAAGCATTTCAGAAGGCCATCAGGAAAACTCCGGCTCCCAGTGCTTGTCAAAAAGGCTTTTGAGTAATTGTTGATATAAATGTAGTTAGAAAACAAGACATAAACCATGTAAGAAGCTTACATATAATGCATTCAATCTTATTAGATGTATTTTTAACCTGAAACTTTGACATACTCCCCCACCCCAAATGTCAAGTTGTAAGAAGTCAGGGTCTTTACCTAGAAGCCTTTTTTGGATATTCCCTGAGCTTTTCCTAGAGGTGAAGGACAAAGGGGCTGCCCCAGCGCACACACATCCCTCCAATCCTCAGCAGGGACCCGAGGTGACAATTCCTAAGAAGCAGATACCAAGTCTTCCAGCCTCCCCAGCGGACACACACACATACCACAGGGAATAACGGCAGCCCCGGTATGGCTACGCAAACATTTGGTTCCTGCTAGAGAACCTTCTAGAGAAATAACCTCCCACAGGAAGGAGCTATGACTTCAAGTCACGTCTACAACAGTAGGGGTGCTCTCACCCTGCCGTCTGCTTACTAGGAATTAGGTCCTGTTTACTGCATTTCCAGTCCAGGTACAAACTAACATAACTAGCTCTGCACTCTCAACAGTAAACAGAATTCCTCAGAACTGAGGAATTATGGCTAAAATATGCTATTTCAGTACAGACTTTGGCTTGACCAAATTTGTTATACTCAGCTACACAAGTAGAGAGAGATATAAACACAGAGATGGGGGCGGGGGGAGGAGAGATGCCTAATCTGTTTTAATTTCCCTTGATGAATTATTTGTAAAATAAATATTTTTGATTTTGAGGTTCTTTCTGTTTCTTTATAACCTTCAGGTTTATATAACCTTCAGGGACTGCAGGCAGGCTATTGCCAAAAGATAGTGTGGGATCTGCTAGATTGAATTTTCAGTCATTAATTCTTTATTTCTCATTTTACATTCATATTCTGTATTTTGATTTAATTATTGTAAAACTAGATTGGCTGAATCATAAAATAATAAAAATAATCCTGTAAGGAGTTATCTTATGTTTTTTATAGGATGATTGAAGAGATGTGGATCTAATTGACATCGTTCATAGCTGATTTATTATCACTTTTGTGCCAACGAACATAAGAAGCCAAATAAGGAGCAAAAGCAAAATGTAATGATACAAATTGAATAGAAAGCCCCATATAAAAGGCTAGCAGAAGAAGAACTCAAACTATATTTTCAATAGTTAATTAACTCACATGTAAACATTATGTTGGACAACTTCTTAGCGTTGTAAATGCATTGTAAGTAGATACCTACTTAGGTATCTCACTTCTGTAAAAGTAGTAGTATTAACAATGCAATTAATTGTGAATAAGAAATCAGAATTTTCAAAACTTATAAAAAGAATATTTTCAAGTTTGGGGTTTTTTTTTTTTCATTTTGTGTATCCCATACAAGAAATTTACAACATTTTTGGTATCCTATTTTGGTTCTGGTATAAAAACATGGTGTTATGGAATTCTTATCTAATGTATCTTATAGTCTTAGGAAAAAGCGTGCCAAGGTGTTGTTACTATTACCTATTTCTCTATTACGGAAGTACTAAGCAAGCTTGAAAAAGATGCTCAGAAAAGTCTTATATTTGAGAGGCAATGAAAAAGTGAAGGAAAAAAATTGAACCACTTATCATTATAGACCAACCAACATAGTACACAACCTCCTGCTCTTGCGATATGAAGCCCATTTTTCAATTGTTGTAAACAAATTCTAACAGTTGCTTTAGCAAATTAACTCTTTTTAAGCTCATTAGTACAGACACAGAAACTTTTCATAATCAAAAACAGAAGTTAAATGTTTGTATTAGAACTTTGGGAGGAAATAGTAATTTTGAACAGTTTTAATGTTTGTTATCGTAATTTGTAGCTTTCCATAAGAAAAAAGTCCTTTCTATCTCTATGAAATATATTTGAAACCAACTGTAAAGGAGTCATCCACGACAGCTATTTAATTAAATAAATAAATGTTATTTAAGTAAACTATGTCAAACTCCTCTGTCTAAGATTTAGAGCAGATAAATGCATTAAATGTTTAAGCCTAATTTTTCTCTTACTCCATCATCCACCCTCTAATTTATTTTAATAAATAGGTAAAACAAAATTGAGATGTTCATCTGAATTACTGTTTAGCAAACATAGGTCAGACTGGGTGTGACCTTTATCAACATATGATTTGCAGTTTGTTATCGTTCATCAGATATCTTGAAAATAATTTACATTAATTTAGGATAGCTATAAATGTTAGGGGGAAGGTGACTCTTAGATTTTTCACAGATTTATGTGTCATATACATATAAAGCAGTCAGTCTTTGTAGACATAAAGTATATTCCTAACATATCCCCTAGAGCAAGACTAGCCAAAGACAAATGGCCTGAATTGAAGACTTTCAGAGGACACAGTGACGTCCATCCTTTTGGCTGGCTGAGGTAATGTTTCACATTCAATTCCATGGCATTTCTCTTTACCATGATAAATGTTGAATGTTGTAGTTGACCCACTCTGAAATTTCACAGTGTCTTCAAGGCATCATCAAGTAGAACCCTGTGATTTTTTGTGACAGTTGCAAACGTTAAAGAGAAGCAGGGGACATAACTCAAAAGCTGCTAGTTTCACCCTCCTCTCTAACTGTTGACCCAAGAACTAGTTGAGTGCAGTTCATAAACTTCAAGGATAAAACAGTCCTCTCCTGCCTGCTCTGCCCATCTTTCTCTTAGAGTTTAAAACAAGATTTTCCCAAATATTTTCTGTGAGCTATTTAGATATAAAAAGGAATACCATGTGATAGGGGTGGAGGAGTAGAGGTCATGCAGACCTGCATGAAACTCTCTTCTCATGGTGTTCATGGCTCCACGAACATGGCTATCCCTGGAAAAAGGCTGCCACAGAAGTGAATGGGAGGAGGCTTAAATGAGAGTGTGTTAAACACACACAACAGCATCAAAGAAGATTGATGAATAGCACACCAGCAGTTTATAGAGTCATGTAGAGGAATGAAGTCTAAATAATAGTGTAGGCCACCATCTGGTTACTTAGCGCTTTATAAAGGGCAAGAATTATAAGCAAGAAGCAGGATGGTAGTACTGAGTAGAGTTCAGTTTCCAAGCGTCCCAATACTGGGGTGGGTTTTTTGGCAATGAATTGTTATATTTTCAAAGCATGATAGTCTGATAATCTTCTCTTCAAACATTGACTTTATTTCATTAAGTAATAAATAAATGAAAGCACAATCATCGAAGCACAATATTTTTATCCTCCCAGAATGTTTTCTAGGCTCTTGTGTGGAATCCAGATTCAATAATAATAGTATGAGTAGAAGAATTTTAAAATATGTCTACAGTTGGATCAATGGTAATATCAATAAGCCTGCAGCATAGATTGCAGCATCTGATAATGTAAAGCCATATACTTATTAAGTCACCACTGTTTTGGTCACTGTTTGATCACAGTTTATTTTACCTCTATTAGAAAGATTCAGTCTTTAAAACAAATTTTAGGGCATGCAAAAACTGAGTTTGCATGTTAAGGTGAGAACAGTTTCAAGATAATATCATTACTATCCTTCAACCTTGACTTATGTTCTAAATTTCAGTAATATCTTCAAAAGCTGAAATTCATATGGTGTGTCAGGGAGTTTTACATGTCCTGTTGTCAGAAACACTGTAACACAGGAGGTTTGTCATCCTGTTGATGCACTGGGTCAAGCTGTAGTCAGGATGCAACAGGCAACATGCACGTTGTCCCAACAGTGTAATTCATCTATTTTTAACTGCATCTAGCTTATCAGGAGCTGTTTCACACTAGTAAATGTGGAAAAGGAAAACAAAAAAGAGTTTGGGGCCAAACTCTTCTCAGTGGTGGCTAGTGACAGGACAAGGGGTAAAACACAGGAAGTTCCATCTGCATGTGAGGAAGGACTCCTTTCCTGTTAGAGTGACAGAGCCCTGGAACAGGCTGCCCAGAGTGGCTGTGGAGTCTCCTTCTCTGGAGATCTTCCAAACCCGCCGGGATGCCACCCTGTGTCCTGTGCTCTAGGTGTCCCTGCTGGAGCAGGGGGTTGGACTAGACGATCTCCAGAGGTCCCTTCCAAACTCAACCATTCTGTGAGTCTGCGATTCCTTGATCTAAGACAGGAGACATGGAGATGGACCAATCAAGCTAATTTACAGAACATATAAAAATTTTGTAAAAACCTTCATATAACTGGTAGTCCTCTTGATATTCCAAGGCACTCGAAATCACAACTTTAACGAAAAGGCCACAAGTGAGTTATAAGATAAAAAATATTCCAGAACCTTTCCAAAGGAAGATTAGTGTTTTAAAAATAGTCCAGGAAGCTTCATATAATTAACAAAATGTAAATATTTCTGGTTCTTGGCTTGGTAATATGAGACTATTATGGGCTACTTAAATGTCAACAGCTATTTGTTTTATCGTTAAATGACACAATTACCAGCTGCTAAATATCCATTCCAGCAGTATAAATGAAGAACAAGCTTTCAAGAACAAATTTAAAATCTTAATGCATAAGCAGAATTATACATTCCAGCAGCAAGCAACCTTCTGGAGCTGTCAAGTTGGCTGTGTGCTTCACTGTGATGGAACACATTACAAAAACCATGCTTGCATTGTGAGTTGGCTGTGTGCTTCACTGTGATGGAACACATTACAAAAACCATGCTTGCATTGTGAGTTGGCTGTGTGCTTCACTGTGATGGAACACATTACAAAAACCATGCTTGCATTGTGAGGTAAAACTAAAAATACAACACATGACAAACTAAGTTTCCCAGGTGTTGCTTGGCAGACACATCAGTCCAGTAAATTTTAGTAGAAATTCAACACAACCAACCCTTATTTTGTCAGACAGCAAAAACAGAGTTTGATGAGGCTTGTCTACAGAAGAGATATTTTTCACTGTGTTTGGAGGAACTAATTTCTGCAGATTCAATGATTCATAATTACATTGTCAATATAGTCTGGCTGTATCCCACTGCAGCCCAAATCATTGCCTCAGCACAGCAGAAACTTTTTTCCCACATCAAGTATTTGGCTTCCTGATGGATCATCCCACTGAATTTGTTACCCTGAGGGAGCCTGAAGATCTGTGTATTCTCCTGTGGTGCACAGTGGGGCCCATCATCACCCCAGACATATCTGGAATTCTAGGAAACAAGTTGAATTCGCAAATTCACTTTCTCCTGGCTCGTGCATCTTCTCCTGACATTTTCATGCCACTTCAGTACAATGCACCACAGCTACTGAATGCCAATCATTGCTAACATAGGCTGGTGAAGATGTTTTCTTGGTCCAGCAATCTTCTGCTTTGTCAGTGAGCTGAGGACTTGCATTGCTCCCAGAATGAAGAGTCAGTAATTCCAAGAAGTCCATTACTGACTTCAATAAATCACCTAGGTGTTTTGGTCTAATTCAGTTATGATTTATGAGTTTTTTTTTTTTTTTTAATTGCACATATGTGGTTCATCACAGAGAAATTAGTATTTTTATAAGAGAAATTAGTAAACTGTCATGGAATATTTCCTAAACAATTCTGAATTTCCAGCCTTCAGATTGTATAATGACTTATTCTTTTAACTGATTATTCATTAACCTGTACAGCTGTGGTTCTCTTGGTGATTTCATATTTTGCTTGCATTGTGGTTAGAAAGAGGCCAACTGTGTTTACAGAGAGCCAATTTCCATGGTCTTATATTCAACTGTGGAAATACTTTTGTATTTAGTGTACAACTCTTCTATACCAGTTTACTCCTGCTGAGAATCTAAGCCACTACCTTCTTCAGTGATTAAGCTGATATTATCTTGCTGTCAAATCTGTCATCTCGTGCTGCACTTGTATGATAAATCAACTCAGAATACAGAGAGTTAATCACTCTAACTGTGATTGTCACTGTGATAATCCCCAAGAAACTTAAATAATTTTAATATCTGAATCACTTGGGAAAAATCAATATTTCCCATTATACTATAAGCTTGAATTGTTTACAGTTGGCTCTTGAGAGATAAATATTTTCATTAATCAAGTCAAATAACACTGGAAGAAAACTGATGAATAAATGAATCAGTTTAATGAAGGAAATTCATATCCTTTTTTTTTTAATCAAGGCTATAAAATATTAATTTCACAAATTTATTTGTGAAGGATGTCCAATATATTGGCAATATATCATGACCTTCCTCTTTTGTACTATTGATGCTTAAATATGATTACAAGTCCAGTAGTGTATACTTACAAATTCTGGACATTCAAATAAACATTCAGATTTGTTGACCTAGGTAGTGCAACAGATATTGTGTACCACAAACACTGCTGTTTTATATAACCCTCCCTGTTTCATTAGACAGCTTATCAGCCAAGAGGAAATCATCCAGATAAATACAGAGGAATTTATCAAAAGCAAAGAATGTAAAAATGCTTCATTTTTTTTTTCTGATTTCATTTTGTTTATAAAAATTAAACTACTGAATAAAAAAATGAATATTTTTATACAAATTATATAAAATTAGAAAACATTTCCTTACAAGAAGCTGTCATTTTTTTTTAATCCCAAGGCAGAATGCTGAAATACAATGTAGAAGATTGGATCCTGTAGAACCATACTCGAACAACAACCATGAATACCTTTACAGTGCCTTTACAGTAAATTTTCTTATTTTCTGGGATTTAGCTGACTGTTATTCTTCATTCCTTTTTCAAGTCTTAACTGTTGAAGCCATTTCAATCATAGTGCTTATCTATTCCATGAAAGGAGTGTATGATATTTGTGTAAATATGAAGAAAAAAATGAGTAAAGTAGTTTTAATTTTTTTTAACAGAAAGCAACATAAGATTATCATTTTGAAGCTCGTATTTGCAGCAAAGATCAATTTATTCAACTTTTCATCTAGTTATATAGCTACATTATAGTCAGAGTTTGCATTTTCCTAGTGCAAGAAAAGATATCCATTATAAAAGTTAGCATGGTGAAAAAGTAAAAAAGATATAAATACAGACAGCGATATTCTCCTGACAGTTATTTGCAAACATAATTAGGAGTATATTTGCTATGGCACTTAGCCATGTTTGTAGTCCAGTATAGTCTGTAAACTAGGTTCTAATTTGTATTACCAATCAAAATAAATGGCTGAACTGCCAGTCATTAATCTGTAAAGTGGATGAGCTGTTCTCTCTTTCTTATACACAAAGCTGGAACAAGGAATTTCCAGGGGAAAAAAAATAAAAAACTTTGCAATGGATCAGAGTTTTCATCATTCCATCAACTTGTCCAGCAAGTTGAAATTATCCATGAAACCCAGGAACAAGGTCTATCTCAAAACAAAATGACTATTATCTAGATAATTGAGGAACAGTCCAATGAGACACTTCATACAGAGAACACTTGGAGAAACAAAACTATACAAAGCCAGCAATACATCATCCCACTTGTGGCTACAGAAGTGTCAGGAAAAGAATGAAGGCTTCTTGCACCCTATTTCCACTCCCTGTCTAGAGACTCTGGAGTTTCCCTTAGCTCTTCTTCAAATGTGAAGTAAACCTATACAGGATGAAAGTGCAAAACTCTCACTTTTTTTTTTAATTAATCCTTGTAGCAACTTGCTTCCAATTTAAAATTGAATATTTTGTGTGGAAAATGTACTCTATGATCTATAATAGTAATACCTTCCACCTAGTGTCTCTCTGGACACTGCCTTAATTTAAATATATTTTATTATCTTTTCATTGTTTTATTTGCTTTTCTTTTTTTAGTGATATTTCTTCTTAGACTTATTACAAAGCTGACTATTGTGTGTCAAGAAAGCTTTGACACTATTGTGTGTCAAAAAATTCATGAGGTGGTTATGCTTTCAGTAAAACATTTAAACATCTTACATCTTCACTGTGTTTATGCATGGCACCATGGCACCATAGGCCCTTGAAAAAAAATGAATAAAGCAACTAAATTCAGAGCTTTCTTACAAGTGATATGCTATACTTACTAGAAATTATTCTCCAAGAATGATGTAAACATAAATTTATTTCTACATAACTACCACTAAGTAAAATAATACTAATATGCATCAATATTTTTAAAGATCAGGGTCACAAAATGTAATTAATTATTACATCTTCCTCATGCAAATTATTTCCTTGACAGAACTCTTTTTTTCTAGAGCAAAAAGGTTCCAAAGAACTTAAAACAGGATAATTTAGTTGCATATAGGCACACAGTGTCATAAAAACAAAACTAATGACACATTCATACAAGTTCTTGAAAATACACTTGCTGCCTTTTAAGTAGCAACTCCAGCAGAAATATTCTTTGCTGAAGGCAAAGGACATTTGGTTTCCAGTCAAACTCTCTGTCCCCTTAAAACTTGACAGAGGTTCCTGCTAAGCAAACTTAAGTAAGATCCAAGATTGACAGATCCTGGGCAAGTTCCCAACTGAAGTCAATTCAGTTTCACTGAAGTTGAGCAAACCAGCAGACAAGACACTGCAGGGAATTATTTTATTTTATTTTCAGCATAAAGAACATTTCCTTCCTTCTGTTTCATTGCATTTGGAGGATGAACTGAGGAACCCACAGAAGTCACTGTTCTGCTCTACTCAAAGCACTCTTCACATCAGTATCCCATGTGAATAACAACCATATGTAACAATGAAAGTAGACAGTGAAGTCTCCACAAACCATAAGACAAGTCAAACTTGCCAAAAGGACAAAACTTATCCTGCACAAATAAAGTGAGAGAACTGCAATAAATCAGTCAAAAACCAAAGCATTCTTGCAACATAAAACAGTTGATGGAGAGGTTAAGAATACCCAGTGTCAGTCAAAAGCTTTTCATTTTCATCAACTGATAGACCTATTTTTGCACAAGTCTAGAGTGCTTTCAAAAGGAATTGATATTTTAAAGAATACTTCTTTCCTCTCAGATGTAATTTTGAAATTTGACATCCACCCACTGACTTCCTGTACATTTCTTCCAGTATTTGCTGAACTCTGGCCCTTTCTCCCAATACCAGGGTGCAGTCAAAGCACATGTGCATAATCAAAAATAATTTGTTCTTGAAGACAACTTAATGTTTTCTGAGTTTCCATGTTCCTTGTCCAAGTTGTAAGGCCAAAAAAGAATTTCACACAGAGAACTGTGAGGACATCTTAAAGACAACAGAGCATGTTTGTGCCTAAGGAACAGAACAAAACATTGCTGATTAATCAGGGTTCATGTAAATATACGATGTTCTTGCTTAAACTGAGCAGAATTCATAGGAAACCAATCAAAAATCAAGTTTGGGTTGAATTTTAGCTACTGCACATATGTCTATTCAGACGACGACATGAAGAACAGACTGCTTTTGATGCTGCTTCAAGGGCACAGTATCCAAATCCCAGCTCAAGTAGTTCAAGGGTACAAATAGCTCCACAAGCCAAGGATGGGTCTGATGCCCAATATCAACTCTTTCCTCTTTCCAGTGGTAAGGGAAGAATGATGGTGCAGGTCTTCACTATCCGAAGCAACCCCCTTTTGAGCAGGCTGATACTGCAGAAGACTCTTAATCATGAGCAGCATGGTAGGCAGGAAGCTTAGCAGATAATCAAATTCTTGGATTCTAATTCAATTCTTCCTCATTAGGAGTCCATATATCAACTGGAGAGAAATATAAAAAAAATCCTGTTACTCTAAGGCTGCCCCCATTCCCTTCATTATCACATAACTGCCCTAAATGAAGCAACACTTCAGTTGTTCTTGCAGTTCTAAATTGAGCTTCTTTGTGCACACATCTGTGCCTGAACTTTTATTTAAAGGAAAGAGATATTTTCCAAAGGAGTACGTAATAATTACTGCTCACCATCTCTGTAACCTTCCCAGTAGCATTATGTCCCCCTTCATTAACAGGGGTTATATGCAGTTATAACTCCTTCCTGTTCACCTGACATAATCTCCTTTGTATATGTGTGTTATATTCCTGTTCAAGCTGTAACTAATAATAAAGTGTGAAAAATCCAAAATTTTTCTCCTTTAAAAAATACCGTATGTTCAAAGGAAAGATCTAGGTTGAAATGCCAACTCCCCAAAATCAACCATAAAACATGGATTTTTGATTTAGTTTTCAAGTGAGATTTCCTCTTATCAGCTTTTTGGAACAAATAATATAGAAACAAATAATACAACCCCCTTTTAGAAGCTTTATGAAATATATTCTCCTTTTAAATCTAAAGAAAAATGCTTTTTTTTCTATTGCTAATATAGCTACAATATAGATACTGTCAATAACAATGGTATGATCACAAAAGCAATGCAAATATGAACCAGCACATCTCATGATGAAAATCAAAGAGAACAGACAGCACTGAATCCTCTGATTCTCTCATTTTTCTGGTCCTCTGATATGAGTTTTCAGTCTGTGGTAAATATGTTCCTGATAATTGTTTTATTAGAAGAAGCAGCCTAATCTAAAATTTTAATAAAAGATTCTGGCTTTTCAGAACATACATTGTCACAGAGTATTTTCTAATTCTTGTTATTATTATGCATGTTGGCTAAACTGATTTGAAGAAGGCTTTTGTGTTTTGACAGCACATTAGGTCTCATTCGATTGCTTGGATATGACCTGCAGCTCTATGCCAAAAACACATCTTTCAGGCAAAGAATTACAGTGAAGGGCTGATTCTTTATTCCGACATATATTTCTGACAGATATTTCCAATATCTTTCTTTAAGCTGTACCCCTGGTACTAACACTCATTTCTTCAACCTGTCATATGAATTCCCAAACACAACTGGCTAGATTATGGGAATCAGCAAAGCCATTTAGAAGTGCAAAACTAACAAGACATGTGAAGATATGCCTGTTTTTAAGTGAAAAGGATTTGAATCTCTGTGTTATCAATTATGAACAAAAAATGTTGTGTTTTGGAAGAAGGTCTCATGTTCTGTGGGTTTCTACGTTCCTTGTCCAGACTATAAAGTTAAGAAAGAGCTTAACACAGAGAGCTGTGAGGACATATTAGAGACAATGGAGTGTTTTTGTGCATAAGGATGTCCAATTTAAATGTTCAGTTCAAAAGTTTCTCTTCTCCTCAGCACTTGGGAATAAGGAACAGAATGGTAAAAATAGACTTAACAGGAGGCTACCATGCCTTTCCTCTGCAGATCAGTAGAGTCAATCCAGTTCAAGTTAGTGTAATTTCGTGTTTGTTAACTATCTAGTAACATGCATGTCGAGTAACATGCACAGACTGAATCCAGCCAAGCTCAGGGCTACAAAAAATGTCATATTCCCTAATGGAAAAATTTTCCTTATAATTGCTATTTCACAAGTCTCATCAGTGAATCAAAAACTGAGTTTCAAAATGATTCATTTAATGGAAAGTTTTCCAGTTACCTACACTTTTAACAAGAAACTTCCTAGGCTTTGCCTCAAGGATTCTTAATATATTCACTGCACGAGTAAGAGGCATCCTCTTTCTTACTTTGTTTTTGTTTTGGGCACAATTAACTAACAAGTGCATGCTGATCATTCCTCCTGGCTTTAGCACTCTGGTAAAAGGAGAGGAACAACTTTGTGGCATGTCCTGGGGCATAGCCATGAGCTATAGGTAGTGGGTTGCTGAGGTACTGAGGTATTTTGAGGAATATCACAAAGTTGAACTTTAGGTGCATGTTGAATTTTAACATGAGAAATCAGGCACATTCCAGTCAGAACTCATTTTTTTTTTTCAGTTTAGGAGTGCACATGACAAAGAGATTAGCCAGTATCTCAAACAGAAATGCTATCCTGAGCTATCCTGAGAGGGTCATGACTGTTTGTCCTGGGCATTTTGAAAAAATACCTGAATGGTTTGAAAATAAGGGTGATCCCTGGAAATGAGAAAAGCAAGGGAACAAAGGTTTTCTCTGAGACTGGAAAGTACAGCAGGTAGCTTTACTGAGAAGCAAATTAATTTGCCTCACAAATTCTTTTTCATTTCCTCAGATGCCTCTGTATGCAGAAAGAAAACTCCATCTATTTTAGCTAGCATTTATTTGATTTGTGATCCATAATCATATTAGGATCGAAAAAATGATTTATTTCCATTCTGTGAAAGAAAAACTCATGACAATTTTAAATGGCATGTTTACAATGATTTGTTCCATTTCCCCAAATTGCCCTGGGACCCTAAGGATGCAGGTTCTCTTTATCCTACTGTTAAAGGCCACACTTTTCTAGTTGGCGCTGATCACCATAGCTCTTTTTAACTCACATGTAACCAGCTCCTGAGCTACCCTGAAGATAAGTGAACTCTGAGTCTTCAAACAGGAGACATGTTTCTGTCTTTATGGAAAAACATGCTAGGGTTCTGGCCACTGAAAATGTGACACAGAACGCTACTTTAAAGATGAAATGGTATATGGGTGAAATGCCTGGATATTAACTAACCACCTTAAAATCCAAAATAATAGACAAAACGGAAAAAGCTAAAAGCTTTATATTTTAAAAAAGAATCAAAATGGTTGCAAAATTTGTGAAGATTGAAGTAATGGGCATGGAAACAAATCTGAATTTAGTGTACTCACTCTAAGACCAAATTTTAATAGTTGCCTCCTTCTCCATCTCCCTCCAACAAATGATTTAGAGCATGTAGGTTGAGGGACGCAGCCTGTGTGCATACACTGTGTCTGCAGGTTGCATTCAAAGCAGTAAACTTCAGTATGAAGCAGCAGACTTCCTTCTCTTTAGACTTTCCCTGATGTATAATTATGTTGTCAACCCATCATTAGTCCGCTGTAAGATAAAAGGTTCTTTTCTTCCTGTCTGGACAATGTAGGCAATCCACACTTAAGACTTTCACAAAGCGTATAACTGAACAAAGATTATTTAGTCATATAAATTGAGCTAATGCATTCAGTTCATTATTGCCTCTTGTTTGTAACCAGACAAAATAGTAGTTTATCATTTGAGGTTCTACTATATGGTAGAACTCTGTAGTTAGTAGGGTAGGTATTTCAACCTTCTCCTCTCTTACCCCGAACTTAAAATCTCATGGCTAAAAAATTATTTCATTGTTCCAACTTCCAGAAAGTTATTACATCAGAATCTAAGATGGAAGATAAAAATTAAAGCCTAAGATGACTTTTAAGGGACTTTAAAGGTTGCTAATGGAATATTCCAAATATTCTTGCATAAAAAACAAGATAAGACCACAATATCCTAGTTGTGTAGCAGTTTTTAAGACTATATGACAGAACAAGAGGCATGTAAGTAGCAAGCAGTTCTGAATGCTACCATGTTTCATACATGCTCTTTGACAAAACAATGAGTCCACACTTCAAAAGCTCATATTCTTGCTCTCAAAGTCATACTCTTTCTTCCCCTGCTGCTTCAGTTCTAGCAGACAAGTAGTAATGAGGATGAACTTCTCTGTTTCAGAAATTATTATGTCATCGTTAGAAACAGACTCAAAGAAACAGAAGTTCAAAGGTCCAGATCATCTCCAGAAAACGTCTTACCTAACCTCCCCAGCTAGAACTAGATCATGTATGCTTGTCCATCCCTGACAGATCTTTCTGTAGCCTAATCTTAAAAGCTTCTAGTGAAAGAGGTTTCTCAGTCCCTCCAGATTATCCAGTCTCATGTTCCACCACCCAACCCACACATTTCCTTAAAGCTATTGGTGATCATCAGTATTATAACAACCTCTATTCAAGTCACCATTTAGTCACCTCTCAAGAAGCCCAGTTCTCTTGTTGGTCCTCCGTTCCAAATCAGTTATCATTCACATTATTGCTGGATTATTTTCACTTTGCTTTTTTCTTCAAAATGCAGTAGCCAAATCTACACACAATACCTACCAAGGTCCCTCTGGAGCTAAGTGGCATACAGATAGATGTTTTAAGCACAAATCTCTGGTTCAAAAATCCAAGAATAGGAACTATTTTCCCAGCAGGAAGATCTATTTGCAGACTCAGTTTTGGCTCACCACCCACACTAATCCTCTGTCTTTTTCTGCTGACTGGTTTCTTTATTCAATTATTAAGCTTCAAGTTGCCATTTGCAGAATGTGCTTTATGTGCAGAACTTTTCACTCATTCTCATCAATATTAAATATTGATGATTAGAAGCTTTTTGTTTCTGACCAACTCTCCAAACTGCCAGTAGAAATTTTACTTTTTTTCCCCCAAATATTTAGAATTTATTTCAGTTTGGTACAAGCCATAAATTTAGAGGTATATTCTCCATTCTGTTGTCCACATTTTTCATGAAGATACTCAATAAAACTAAACCAAAACCATATCTTTATGGGAATCCAATCAACCTGTCCTACATTTGATGTGAATCAATAGATCACCTTTCTATTTGACAGTTATTTTCCATTACTTCAATAATTTGTTCCAGATTGTTTCTAGGAACTGAAATTCGACTGCTTGATCTATATATATTTCCTTAGCTCCTCTTCAAAAAAAAAAAAAGAAAAGTTTGTTTTTGTCTAGTCTTCTCAGATTTCTCACAGCTGCAAGTTCCCACATACAATCACTAACCATTCAAAAATTGCTTTGGCTCCTTCCTTAGGGTGAATTTCATCAAACCCTGACAACATGAATGTACCAAATATTCCTTAAATTGTTCTCTTCTGTACTCTGACCTGCATTCCAAATATCTTGTTAAAATTAATTTGATGAAATATCCAGCACAATTTACCTTTTCCATGAAGATGAAAGCAAACAATTCAGCTTTCTCTTGTTCAATCGCTTTACTTGTTTTCTCTTGTATTTCTAATTTATTCATATAAACTGTTTCTGCTTTTTATGTCGCTTACTACTTGGAACTTATTTAGTGTTTTGGTTTTCTTATTTTATCCTATTCTCTTATTTTATACTTGTGTTCTTTTGTATCCTTACTTATAAAGCGGCTTGAATTTATTAGTTTAAATATTATCCAGTTTATTTGGATTGAAAATGGTTAGGAACACTCATCTGAGCAGCTCCGAGAGCAGAGCTAGGGAAATTGCAGAGCCTTTGAGCCCATGTTCTCAGAGATCAGTGAAGCAAGGAAGGCCAGAGGAAGTATTGGCTATGTTAGAAATGGAAAATGGGGATCAGTGTATAGGTTTTACCCATTCCATGCTTTCAAGCTTTTGTGCACAAAGTATATGCCTTCTAACAAATTTAACGGCCTAGTAAACTAGATGAAACATCTAGTGTAACATTCCTTCTAGTAAATGTATTTACTTGTGCCTCCCACTAGCCCACCCTTTCCCCATTTTTTCGGTTTCCATGCTTGTTTCTCGATAGAAGATGCATTCTGGCTGGAATGACCTAGTCCAGCAACCACAGAAATCAACGTCAGCATCTTCCTTCTGTCCTTGGCGGGCAGCATTTCACACCTGCAGGCTGTAAAGGTGAAAAGGACCTTTGGGCAGTAGAGGGAACACAGGTGCCCTTATCTCCCTCTTTCCTAGAATGTAGTTCTCAAAAAAGTACCCTATGCTGCTTCCCTCTACTTCCCTCCCTACCTATACAGTAGGTATACTGATCTCAATTCACTGATGCATAAATAGACAACACAGGTCCGTCATGTAAGTTTCATAGTTTTTTTGTTTGTTTGTTTGTTTTCATGTACACTCTTTCTGAGGGTGTTATGAAGAGATTAACATTAGGTGTTGAAAGTCACCATCAGGAAATTGGAAGCAAACATACCCAACATGAGATATCATGCTCACTATGTCTTAATGGGGAAGTTTAGGGTTATGCTCAGCTCTTTTTGAAAAATAGCAGTCTTTAACAGTTTTTTTCCAAAGATGTATCTTCATTTTTATTTTCCCTCTAGCTTCTACAAGTTACCCTAACCCACAATTTGTTATAAAAATGAATTTCCAAAAACTTTCTTTCTAAACATTTAATGTAGAATTTGAAAAAAAAAAAAAGCTTCTGACACACAAGCCCTTAAGAAGACAAAAAGGAGATCAAAGATTCAGTTTCATTTTCAGTATTTAATTTGTTTGCCATTACCCATAAGCAGAAAAAACAGCCGTAAGTTATGCTCTAGAGTAGATTCCAACAGGGCATGTCTGTGTAATGCAGCCAGACAGAGCTTCAAAAATAAATTTGCAATAATTAGTCATCTGCATGCACTCTTCTGGAGATGATTGTTAAGGCATGGAACTAAGATGTAGGACATTTAGGACCAATTTCTAGTTCTGACAAAGGTCTATTCAGTGGGTTTTGTTAAAAATCAATTTCCCACTTTTACTTTTTAGTTTGTTTTGTAGTTGAGACTGTGCAGGGCAGAATAGCCAGAGCATGTGCATAGCAAAAGAGTCCAGGACAATAAGATCCCAAAACCATCTAGGACCTATAGGTATTCCTGCATTTATCACACAACCAATAATCTGAGATAAAGTTTACTCACCTTTTACAAAACCTTTCTTGAGACAGATTTTGCTATATAAAGGCAATGCAGACTTCGCCACAGCCTCTGCCAGTATGTTTTTATTCTGCTGGGGTTTAGAAGCCATCCCAAGCTGCCTAGAGTCACTAACATTACTCTGTCGAACCGTTAGCTGAAAATACAGTTTCCCGGAGCTGACTTAATCTAATTTGTCCTGATGATGTATCAAAATAACAGAGGAAGGATCATAACAAATGTTGGTCACATACTCATTCAAACCACTTAAGAAAACAGGGAATGATTTATGTGGTCATATACGTTTGTCCCATCAAGGGGGAGCATTTTCACATCAATTTGATGGTTGTCTAGCCAAGGAGAACAGGTTGTTCTCAGTACAGTGGTAATGTTGACAAAAGTCATAAATTCTGAGTAACATTTGTGAAACACTATTCTTATCAATGAAATGTTCGTTTTGAAAAGAATGTAAAGAATTGTTACGTCCTGCAAAAATAAGCTTTTAGCGGTTAGGAAAGGAGAATATTAGGAGTTTTCGTGGTCATCTATTCACATTTTTTTGACGTTGGTTTTCAAGGATACCTATGTAAAATGAAGGCTTCAGACAAAGAAGGAAGGCAAGGGAAGGCAAGGGAAGGCAGGAAGGAAGGAATGAAGGGAGGAAGGGAAAGAGGAAGGTTGGTTTCTGCTGGAAAGAAAGTAAGGAACTGTAAAAACACAGATCCAGTCTCAGGATTTCTTCTCAGTAGGACAGACTCCTCACCAGCATTATAAGTCAGAAAGCGATTAACTACTTAGGGAACTAAAAGAGGCCTTGGTAGAGTTTTCTTCCCTCCTGTGGTTCTCACCCCAGGGAGTAGGCAGCTTTAGTAAGGCAAAAACTATTTGGTTAAATGAAAGTAGATAAATTTATACCTAGGATAAAATTCACTCCAGGTATTTTGATCTCAGTGATTGGAGTATAAACTGGGAGGAGTTCAATGAAATCAAAAAATCACTCAGGCTCTCTGCAAGGGTGTGAAGCAGTAGAGCCCAGAGGGTTGACTTGTACCAAACTTTCTTCCTTTTTTTCTCTTTGGTATACATATTTCTACTCTTATCCATGATTATGTTTGTTTCCTTTAATAACTTATTTGGGCTTGATTAAATATTTTTTCTTGGCAGCACTTGAGATATGTAAATTACTCTTATTCTTCAGGAAGATCACTTCAACAGGGCCTTACAAAAGCTCTGTCCCCTAGCAACAGCTCTCTGCAAGCTGTACTTATAAATCAATGCCAGATAGATGGTGCGCATAGAAGGGACAAGATATTAAATTGGCTTTAGTAGTCATGTCATCTTTTGTTTGGGCAAAATCCAACTTAATTCATTAATTCAGTAAAACAACCAAAAATAATTTGCCATCCTCCTCTTTTTCTAATATCTATTGATTATCAACATTGATTCACAGTCTAAGATGGCCTGAGCAGTTTTGTTATAATTAAATGCTATATAAAACATTGTATTAAACAGCTTCTTTGCAGACTTAGTGAGATCTAGGTGTTTCATTAGCAGCAATAATAATCCTAGCTAATTTCAAAAACTGTAAAATTTACTTATCATGGAGAACTGATCTCTATACCAATTTTTCAGGGACTAGTTGTGCCAGTCTGTCATATCACAAATCCAAATGTTAAATTCAAGACGTGAGAATAATACTTTTTTCCTTGTCATCTGGCACCTGCCTCAGTGTAAAAATTATTCTGATACAGAACAACAGGTCCTGTAAAAGGACAGTCTATTTTGCCAATACTAAAAAAAAAGAAAGAATTTAAAAAATGGTGCGATAGACAAAGCAAGATCAAGATGCTCTAGCATGACCCTCTACATTTCTAATCTTAATACCTGAAGCATCACCATTGTTCAAAAGAATTGAAAAAAAATAGTTTACTTCTTATTCGTAAAAACAAACAAATCTATTTTGATAAAACTCTCTAGAAAACCTCTAAGAAACGTAAAAATAACAGAAAGTTTCAACACCCCTAAATGTTTAAACTGTAAGGAAATCTAAGAGTGAATCAGATAGAAATCTTTGACTAATATGCCTCATTTTAGCATTGAATGTAATTTAACTCAGAATTTATTTGGTCGTCCATAAGTCATTTATATTTTGGAAATGCTTAAAAAAAAATCCACAAAGATGAAGGAAGTTTGCCATGAAGAGAAGCAAATGTAGCACCATAAAGAATCCCATTAACATCTCAGTAATTTGATCTTATACTCAATGCTGGAAGAAAGCTGATTACCCATTCTGCACTCCCTTCAGCTGTAAATATTTCAAACCTGACTGTTTTATATCCCTTCTCCATAACAAAGTTACGATCTCTAAAATGTTTGTAACCTATAGAGCTTGCTGTAAAGGCCTAATGGTCTTGGCCCAAGAAAGAAATTGTGCTCAAGAAATCAGCTTTGTTCCATTTTGGCAGATTAAATTCAAAAGAAATACAGTATTAGTATCTAAGTGATGCAGTCTCTCAAAATAAAAGGAAGGAAAGAACTATTATGTCTAGAATAATGGATAAGAAAAGCCAAAGCACCAGTTCGAAAGAAACTGTGCTTAATATGAGCAACTTGGAGTTAGAGACTTCTTTCTAAGATGCAAAAAGCAAGGCTGAAATAGACTTCATACTCAGGCAAAATGAAACGTCCACTTTTATGTCCCATCTAGTTCATGGCATCAGTCACTGGCAAGTATTTTTTCTGATATAAAATAGCATTTCTGAGTTTTGTAGTAGCTCTGATCAGCCTCAGCATTACAGCTCTGAAAGGCATGAGAAGTCCCTGAGCTGGATCACACAAGTTTCTCATTTAGCCTTGGCAGCCCAGCCACATGCAAACTCCAATTTCTTAAACGTGCCAACCAACTTACCTGTTACCAAGAACTGATGTGCAGAACTGAGGTTCATGGGGAGGCTTTGCCCTGGAAGCTTTCAGCTTCCTCAGTGATATCACATGCATGAACACAATGCCTCACACAGTGCTTTCATCTTGTTATAACGCAAAGTATTTATAAAGGAATTATAAAAGAATCCAGAAAGGTACAGATTTGATGACAGAGCTGTTCATATTTCTGTCCATAAATCTGGCTATGGTTGTGCATAAATCTTAGAGGCATCTTAGAAGTACAAGGCAAAATCCAGATCTATAATAGCAATGAAACAGGACTGAAATTACCTGCCAGAAGCTGGTACAGGAACACAAAAAGTACAAGGGAAAAACAAAACAGTGAGGTTAAAGTGAACAAAATGTTCTGTGGAAAGCAATATTGCACTGAGAACTTAGCCATCAGTTCCAACAGAAGTATAACAGCCCTGTTTGAAATAAAACAGATGCTTAGCCTTGCTGCACTCAGCACAGTATTTTATAGTGCACTCTTCGACCTGCAGTAACTGTGCCATCACAGTAGCTAAGATCTATTGAAGTGCTGGTTTACATGAGAAACGAGGTAGCAGCTCTCGATGAAGTGCTGTGGAACAGAAGTGCAGGAGGGCAGGACAAGGCACAAGTCTCTTCTGCCATTCTAGGAACATGGGAGTCAGTGGAGTCAGAGCCGACTATTTTACCAATGTTTTTGTTTGGTTGGTTGGCTTTTGTTTTGTTTGGATTTTTTTTGTTGTTTGTTTGTTTGTTTGGGCTTTTTTGTTTTTTTTTTTAATAATCATAGAGCTGTAGAATTTGATTCGGAAAGAGCCTCAGGAGGTTCGTAGTACAGACTCCTCAGGACAAGTTCAACACTGCAGCAGCACCAGGATTTATCCAGGATGGATCCTGCAAGCTTCCAAGTACAAAGATTTCACCAGCATCCTGGGCAACCTAGTGGTCAATTATCCTCACAGTGAAAAATGTTACTTCTTACCCAGTTGCAGCATACCCTGCATGGATTTACAGCTCCTCTCTTCATTCTCTCTCTGCACGCTACCATGAGGAGCCTAGTTCCTCATGATAGCGTGCTAACCCTCTCACAGGTATGGCCAGGTTGCTCTTAGGTGTCCCGCAGCCAGCTCTCCTCCTGGTCAAACAAGCCCTTCCTTGCTCCTACCATCTCTCCTCGTAGGGAAGTGCTCCCGTCCCATCTAGCTGTAGGGCCCTCTGCAGAACTCAGACCATATGATGTCTGTCTTTCCTACACTGCAGGCCCCCAGACCAAACAAAATGCGCCCAGTGCAGCCTAACAAGTGCTGAGAAAGGTGGAGTAATCACTACTAACTATGCTTTTGTTGATACAGCCTAGCATACAGCCTTTCACCCCTGCCAGGGCATACTCTTAACTTACTCTTAACCTACCATCCACCAGGCTTCCCACATCCTTCTGTGCAGAGCTGCTGTCCAGCTGGTCAGCTCTCCCAGTCTGTGCTGTTACAAGGATAGAGTGTACGACATACTTTTTAAATTACTTCGTGTTGTGTTTATATATACACCTAGGGAATAGGCACATTGGTAAGAAAGGTTAGAGATGGAGCATTTTTTATTGTACTTTTGAGACAATTTGTGAATTGCTGTTTTTGTTTTTCATCTTCGGTTGTTTTTACAGCCTTGCTGAGGCCTCGCTGGGCTTATTTTGCACATACCAAAGTAGAAAAGTCTGAAAAATTACCAAGAAGTCTACACAGTAATAGGCAGAATTGGGGAAAAAAAAAGGAGACAGTAAACTCTAACAGTCAGTTCAAATTCTAACAATGATGTGTCTATTCAGTCTTGTTTTGCTCCTTTAAGAGCACAAATATGCCACGGCTTCTGGAGAGTGATGTTTCTCCCTATTTTTGCTTTTCACATACTAAGTAAAAGCCTGGCTGGTTGTCTACATTGTCTACATTGACTTCTTGCACCTTTCCAACGAGTACAATAGTGGTAAAACTAGGATAGGCTCCTGCATTGTCCACATCCATGTACTTCAAACTTCTTTTTAGACATTATTTTAACCACAGGGAGGGTGAACAGTGTTAAAAACAAATGAGCACCTCCCTTCTCTGCAAAAACAAGTAGTCTCTTAAAACAACCAGTTCTGTTTTATTCTAGTTAAAGTAACATCCCCTGCTCTCCTAGTAGACTGGCAGTGAGATTTAAAGCATGTGGCATAGATTTAGAGATGTAAGTTCAAGTAAATATCTGCCTGCAGGAAATTACCTTGGTCATTTACATTTGTTTGCAACTGTCTCTGTAAGGCTGGCATTAAGTGGGCAACACTTAGCTCAAACATCAACTAAGCCTTTGGAGGAGGCTTGTTCCTCAGTCACCCTGACCTCAGTCAGTACAGTCCATTTCTTGGCAGTGGGTTATTTACATGGCTTTAGGAAAAACATTCTAGGTAGATGAATGTGGTTTGTGTTTCCTCCCACGAATGCCAATGAGAATTATTATACACTTCCAAGAACAGGCTTCAAAGTGCAGCTTTTTTTCCTAAGCTAACAGGAATCCATTAGGGATTTCAAGGTAAGGGCTATAGGAGTCAAGTTATAAGTGAGTTACAAGTATGAAACTCTAGACTGTCCTTTAATAATAATTGTGTTGCAGCTGGATATGAGGGTTGGATCCAGGACACTTAAGATATAAGTACTAGGAACTCCTGAACAGTCACCTGCATAGATGAGATAATGGACCGGTTTGAGGCAGTAGACCAGCTAGAAAGCAGATGATGGACTGAGCTCCTAGCTGCCATCACAAATAAGTGATATAGCTCTTTGTTACTGGAACTGTCCAGGTGGGACTTTAGGGCCGTCCTAGCAATTTTTCTAGTAAGCTTATTCTATGTCAGTCCAAGTTATATGTTTATTGATTAATATCCCAGGGAAGTTCCTGCTGCAGAACTGATCAAATTGTACACAGGTAATATTTCTGTAAATAGTTCATAGAAACTGTTCCTTCAGATGCTGAAATAATCACAAACAACGGTTGTTAGCATGTAACTGAGATATTCAACAGATGTTTTGTTTATATATTTGTTTATATATTGAATAGCAATATATAGGTATTGAATAGTAGTGCTGAATATTGAATCATGTAGGTACTGGAGTGGTCTTGTAGGAATACAGGACTATTATAAAAACTGAGCAGACCATTGGTTCAGAGTGTTTCACCCAAATCAGCTGAAGATGCCACTGCAAGAACCTTTGCAAGAGAGCCCCCCATGGCTACCCTCACAGCTGCCAACTATCCTGTTCTAGATATTTGATTCTCCACTGGAGCATTATCCTATGCCGAGATCACAATAAATTAGTTTTTCTTTATAGTAAACATGCTCTGTCCATGAGTTTCTGTGCAACAACTTTCTGTCTCAAATGGAAGCTCAGGGGGCTTGGCATGGCCAGGAGAAAACATGGCATGTTTGGCAGTGTGTACGTAAGTGCATAACTTTGCTGGAACTATCAAAAATGTCTGTGAAGAAACCTGAGTGTAAACGCTAGGCAACACTAGCAGCTGAAAGGACTGATTCTCGGAGCTGCTTCAATTGTTGAGACTGGGTCTTACTGAAGTAAAAGAAACTCTCCAAAAGTGCCTAATAAAATAATTGTAAAGCAGAATTTACAACACATTACTGCACAATGTGCCAATAGGAACTTCATGATAAAGGAAAGAAGCTGACACCAAAAAGTTGTCAATGAAATGGGAGGTTTAGGTCTCCATACACTACCAGATTAGTGCTAAACTTGAAGGGAAAGATTCAGAAGGAAAGGACAGAATACAAAGGAGCACCTTTATTCTGTATGTAGTTCTAGTTCCATCTGGCTATGCCTAGCAGAAACAGGAGTTTCACACCATTGTGCTCAAGTCTGCTGTCAGGAAAGTTCAGCCCTTCAAAGACACTCTCCCCTTGCTGCATGATGATTACATAGGTTTTATCTGCGTTCAGTGGCACATACACAAAGGAGGGCTTTTGCTAGCACCAAGCGTCATTTTACTGCGCTGCTGGCATTCAGCTGCTGAGAGTAGGGTGAAAGAAGGTATTCAAAACAACCTGATAGATATAAAAAGAATGAAAGGAGTGACCCACTTTTCAGGCTGCAATGAGGACCAGGTAAGAATTTCGTTGAAAAGGGTATGATTCGACCCCATACTGAAAAATTCTGCTTGAAGGTTAAGAATTGGTCCACTGTCCTACATTTCTTTACAAATATTATGCAGAACTAACTTACACAGTCACTGAAAATCAAAAAAGCTTGTGTTTGAAATGTATTCCATAACCTTATGATATGCTTAAAGGAATTGCAGCTATGATTATTCTAAATCCCCATACTTAAAAGCAAACTATCTAAAAATTTGATTACACATACGTCTCATAGGCTAACCACTGCGTATATGGGGGACAACTCTGAGGGTATACTAACCTAGTACAGAGAAGATGCAGAGCAGGAAGAATAGCCTTAAGCTAAAATGTTGATTTACATAATTAAAGTTGGTGAAGCTACATGTTTCTGTGGATCATGACTATGCAAGATACCTTCTCTAAAAACTGAAGGATTAGTAACTTCTGGAGTGAGTGGAAAAGTGATCTTGCTTGGAGCACCGTAGGTAACAATAGTTTTACCCTAAGGCTATATTTTATGCAGAGGCAGTTTTTCAATCCTGGTGGATAGTCAAATGTTCGGATGATAACTGAATATCCCATAAAATAATTATAACATTACTTCTAGGAAGAAAATTCCTAAGACTTTCTTTTGTTTTGTTTTGTAATAGCTGTGGCAATGCAGAAAATGCATTAGTTTCTACAGAAGCAAAAAGGGTCGATATCATCATTCATACTGTACATGTTATTTTGACAGCAAATTAAATAGTTCTGCTTTCTGAGATTCAGTTTCAGTGGAAAACATGTATTTCAGTAAGACAAAAATTTAAAAAATCATATTTTTTCAATAAGCTTCTTATAATTAAAAAAAAAGATGAAAACGGTGTTTCTTGTGCCTTCTGATGCCTAAAGAACAAAAGTTTCAAAAATATTTTGGATTTTTTTTGTAAATACACACCTAAAAGGGGAATAATCCCTTACCTGCTTTATTGACTTTGTCATGGCAGTTAATTACAACTATCTGAAAGAGCAGACAACCAAATTATTTGAACATCAGTTAGCAAGCATCATGTTCAGTTGCTAATGGAGATGTTTACTTTAAGAAACACCCATTCAATTTAAAGAAAGAAGAAAATGAAAATTTTCTTCCTGCTAATTGCCAATTAAATATGCTGCATCATAAAGCTACATGAACTATAGCTGAATTTCCACTGAATCTTCAAGGTTATATTTAAAAGTCTGCAATAATTTTTCCTTGTTTGCCAGCAGAATTTCAGAATGACAAGAAATATTGTTTTCTGCAAGAATTAAAACATGGAGCATTGAGATACATCCCTACAAGTATGTTGTCTCTATTCCCTGACACTGTAAATATTTTAAGGTGCTTTTTAGCTGTTAAAAGTTACTTTTATACTTACCATGAGGATTACTCACTTTACTGCCATTTTTAGGTTCTTTAAGGACAGTGATGATGAGTACGACAAGAAAATGCTTCCACTAACAGAATAATGTGGGATATATTAAAGTTATACCAAGATATATTAAAACAGTTCAAAAATTATAACCAACATTCTTTCTGTTCAGGCAAATTGACAGTGTATTCACTGAATGACAGGTGTCTGATCCTAAATCTAATTTTTACAGAAAAGACAGCAATTTAAGTAGAAAAAAAAACAGAAAGTAACTTCACATTTTGATTTTGATATATAAAAAAATGTTTAATCTGAACTTTCACTGAACTCTTATTTTCACTGTCTGAGAAGATATGTTGATTAGTCAGAATCTAAGCATCATTTAAAGGTTGAAATTTAATAAAAAGCTGGATATGGACTATTTGTATAAAGAATATTATTCAGTGAGAGGTGAACTGTGTATTAGGAAATAGTCTTACACTATCTTCAAATCTTAACTCCCTCAGTTTCCTGAAAGTGTGATATTTGTTATATCTTATCTGCAGCAGTTAGGATATTATCTGTAATATAGCAAATTTGGAAAGGTTATAGAAACTTGCTAGATAATGATTCTATTTAGGCAAAATTTAGTATTAAAGTTTACTTCCATTTGACATGTTAAAGATTTTATGAACAGATCTTTTTAAAAGCTATCCTGAAATAAATCAATGTTTTTTAGTTGGATTATACATTAAGAATCATAAAAGTGTATGCTTAGGATATGTATTAAATACTAACAGAAACAGCTTTTTTCAATATTTCCTTTCAGAGAAGATGATGATCCTAATGCTGAACACTGCAGGCTGGCATTTGTATACTGTTGCAAGTAATGAAATTCTGTTGCATTACCACATGTAGTTGGCTTTCATTGCTTGTTTTTCTTTCTTAGATTTCTGCTATGTCATTTGTTGCTCTGCGTAAGTCAGTCCAAAGGTTCAACTATCTAGGAAGCATTGTTTCCTCGGATGGTAAGATTGACAATGAGATAGACAACAGGTTAGCAGAGGCATACAGAGCTTTCGGAAAACTTTATAAAAGAGTCTGGTGCAATAAACACCTGAAGAGAAGTACAAAGATTAGTGTCTGTGGAGCCATTGTACTGTCTACTCGTTTATATGGGTCTGAGTCATGGGTCATCTACCGCCACCACCTGCAACCTCTCGAACACTTCCATCAGCACTGCCTCCGTACAATCCTAAACATCCACTGGACTGACGACGTGACTAATACGGCTGTCCTGGAGCAGGCAGGGGTTGGCAGCATTGAGGCCACGCTGCTGAGAACGCAGCTGCGCTGGGCAGGGCATGTCCCCAGGATGGGAGATCACCGCCTCTCTAACATTGTGCTCTATAGTGAACTCAGCACCAGCTGCTGCAAGAAAGGAACCCCAAAGAGGAGATACAAGGACTCCCTGAAACAGTATTGCAGCTTTGACTGTATTGACTACCATCAGTGGTCCACTCTGACCTTGAATCGGGACACCATCCATAACGCTGCTGCTTCCTTCGAGAACACACACAGAATCAGTCTCAAAGAGAAAGAGCCATGCCTCGCCAATACTGCCTAAGGAGACCTTCCGCTGCGCCTTTTGCAACCGGACTTGCCTTTCCTACATCGGTCTTTTTAGCCATCACTGTGCTTGCAGAAAACATGGGTAAAGCCCCTCCCGTGTCTTCATTCGTGAAGCCTAGCCATGATGATGATGGTGGTTAGTATAGAGTTTTCTCATATTCTGGCTGTTTTTATATTGTCAATTCATTCAACTCCGCAGAATCTTATCAGTCTTGATTGAGTGCCAAATTCTTATTGAACCCCACTCTTTTTTTTCCTGTTTTATTTCATATCTCTATTACAATTTTCATACTCAACCTGAGCTGATTGAGAGTCATTCAATAATCTACTGTTAGAAATGAAACATAATGCCCTATTGCCCACCGGGTGTTAGCCACATTTTCAGAGATTTTCATCTTTCCTGAAGTGCTGAGTTGGCTCAGGACACTATTTTGGCTTCTTTTTAGTGTTTCTGCCATGTGATGTGCAGCAGGGCTCTCTGCGCCAGGGTGTCTAATTAACCCAAATTGTGTTTGCTGGTGCCTCTGTGCATCAGCAAGATGACAGTGAACCTGGCTGTGCTCCAGGGAGAGACTCTCTTCGAAAGGTAGTTCCAAAACAGCATACCTATGAGCTGAGAAATATTTTATCTGGGAATGTTTATGGGACTTGTCTGCAGAACACATTTGTTGATTCTGTATGGAGATATCAGCATGAATTCCCCTCTGAATTAACCCACTGCAGATGCCAAGAAAGGATGTATCATTTTCACAATGTTCTCCTAACACAGCTGTAAAGTAAGCTTATATTGCTTGCTTTATCTGCAGCATCCTGCTGCAGCACCATCAGAAGTGCCATTCTGGCCAAACAACCTGGCTCAGCGCCCTGTAAGAGCTGCTGGAAACATTGCAGCATGTCCAGTGTGGCCCTTGGCCAGCACAGATGGCTCTAAGGGGTCTGTGTCCTTGACAGGATGATCACCTGTGATCCAGCTCCACCTGTAAATGCTTCATAAGGTGATATAATGGAAGATAAACATCAGTCCGTTATTCCTGATGGAGGTATACCTGGTTTTGGAAGAGCTCTGCATCGCTTGCTGGACTCCTCCTATTGCCCGACTAGCAATTAGAGAACTCCTCGCAAAGGTCGCTCATGCAGCTCCCACGCTACCAAGGAGCCATTTGAACGGCAAGAACTGCACCCTGATGGGCAAGAAGCTCAGAGGCTACATGGGCCCCAGCTACTTGTCCTGGCCCTCAAGGCTGTGAACCGCCCCCCCAATACCAAGGCAAAGGTCAAAATTTGCTCAGTGGCCAGTCACCTCAAAGCCAGTCATGATGAGCTTGTGTGCCCCAAACACTTAGTTGCTGTCATGTACAGTCACGGTCAGTACCTGTTCAGGCAACCTTTCCCAATCCCCCCGTCTTCTACCAACCAGGAAAAGCTATGGGTTGTGACAAAACTGTCTCATCTCTTGATTCAGTGCTACGACAAAGAGCAAATTCCCAATAATCAAATCTCCAAATTCCAACCCTTAGTACACAATCTCTTTCCTTCTTTCGGCTATCTGTGTCATGTCATGGGTCAAGACATACCAGCACCTAACAGAGAGGCCACAAGCCCCTGGTTCACTTTCTTCTATCCCTCCTGAGCAGATAATCTCATGAGAAATAGTCAGTGCCCATCCACAGGCAATGTGTTTAGGGGTTGCAGGACCTGCATGTTACTAACAAGCAGTGGCAGGGTGAGGGCCTAAAAGGCCAGGCTGGAGGTACCACAAGGGTTCGTTGTTGGTGAAGGTCTCCCAGGCAGTGCACGCTAGGCTTGTGAGCAGAGCGGTGTGGACGTGTGCCGGGGGCTGTGGACGGGGCTGGAGCGTGGCAGCCGCATCCAGGGCAGAGTGGCCACATTCACGCAGCCAGACCGCCACCGGCTCTGCCTAGTTCCAGCAGTCACTTCCCGGAACAGCAGTTTTCTACTCACTTTGTATCTCCTGAGCTTTATGGAGGTCTCACTGCAACCCCTGGAGGAACCTTACAGGAAAAGAAAAAAAGGAAAAAAGCAGAACTATTTATTGGGTCCAAGTGCTTACTATTGTAGCTGAGCTGTACACCAGTTTATCTTGAAGTGGAACGGCCTTTAAAAGATAAGAAAAGGAAGAAAACTTCAGGATGCAACAGAGAGATACAAGGCATTTGTAAAGTTACTTCCAGCAGCTACTCAGAAAGCCACAATTCAAGACTAAAGGCCAAAAGTAAAGAAATTACCAATTTCAAGAGAGACCTGTTTGATAGAAGGCTGTTTGGGGTTTATTGTTTTTTGATTAAGTAATAATAAATCAAATTAAATACAGGCCTTAATTAAACATGGATCTCATTAGCCTACCTACAGTAACATTGCTAGACTATTGCTAAAGTTTTTCAGTTTTACATAAGTATAAATAAATGCTCAAGCCACAGCTTCTTGAGGGAAGGGAAAGAATGGTTTTTTTTTTTTTCTCTTCACCTTAAATAAACCCATCCTTTCATCTTTCTGAGCACGAAACAGCTGTGAATGTAATTTCTGCATTCAATGGTGCCCTCTTCTGGAAGGCAAATTCAATAGGGTCAGGAGCATGTTATAATTCCTGAACCTGCCAGCACTGAACACTGATTTCAAGTTAGCACCCTTATTCCAGTGCAGGACAGGGTCAAAGTTAATGTCCTTTCCCTGATCTCTTCAAAGCAAAAGCTTTCAGGTTCCTGGAAATGTTAAGCAGAGCCAGGATGGTGAAATTTTATTGCCTTCTTAGTAGCTAAATGTCACTGCTTATTTTATTGATTAGGAAGATGTTGAATTGCGATTAAGCTTGTTAAACAGGTATCACAGGATATTAATACATGATTCAGTTCTCACGTAATTAGATCTGTATCAACTGTATAGCAACATATGTAGTTAATCTGAATCATGAATAAAACAAGCACCCTATTTCATCTAACATGCTTAGAGTAAATGAGGGTCAGGCTGGAAGGGAAAAAAAGATCGGATCTGTGCAGTTTGTAAGTTGTTTCTTGCAAGTGTCACAATTTTTATGCTGTCAGTTGTTCTTCTCCCCGATGGTGCTCCATGGGAGCGTGGAAATGGGCACCCCAACCTCTGTTTGGTCCGGCATGTTCATTGCCAAATGAAGGCCCCAGGCATAAATGCTGATGTTCTGCATGGAAAGGGCTGGGCAGGCATCTGCTGTGCAAGTCAGAAGTCAAGCAACAGTAGCACCAAACTCTAGGAAGCTGCGAGAACAGTAAATAATGCATGTGTAAATTTACGGTGCAATACAAAGCTTTAATAGTGAGATCCCCAAAAGACTCAAAAAACTGCCGTGAATTTTCATAAATGCAGTAAATACTGATGGAAGAACTGGAGCAAAATCCACTTTCTTTTATCCTTTGCATGCTTCATTTGATAGTCTTGTGAGAGCTTCAGCATACCTTGCTCAGTATGCTGCACAGGTAGATTGTACTCTTGGTCTGGCAGAGGCTGGATTCTTCAAGCACAAGTGCAGAAGGGAGGAACATCTTACTCCGCTAACAGGATCGATTGCAGTTCCTACAAAAAGATTTTTTTTTGTTTTGTTTTTCTAGCTTGTATAAAGTAATTCCTTCTAAATAAATACCAAAAAGGAAATGTCTATATTCCTTCTTCATCTCTGAAGCTCATATTACACGTAACACATAATTTGTGTGGCTAAATAATTGAAGAACAATAAATCAGGCAGAGTTTATTTCTTCACTGAGTATTTTAAAATATGGTATACTTTGGATCCAAATCTAAAATTAAAATCTGTAAAATGTATTGTCAAACAACATTTTCCATTTTTGAATTTTTTAATATTTTTGAATATTTTTTTCTTCAAAAATGAAAGCAATAAAGCCATATAAATTGGCAAAATGTTTAAATGCGGATGGAGCAGAATATGCTGTTAGACTGCAGTTTCTAAAGCTTTTTTCTCAGGTGGCTCTAATGTCCATTATACTTTAGGGAATAGGAATATTATTTTTTGAACAAGTAATCATAATATATTGCAACAATATTATTTTGCAATTGTTTTGTAGCATCAAATTCAGACTCCCTTAATAGTATAAAATACTTTTCTACTTCTTTGTGCACTGGTATTATTCCTTCTGAGATTGCTCTGTAATAGTATAGTCCATGTGAGCAGGAATAATGGATTCTGCTAAAAGTGAAAGTCACTTTTTGAAAACTGCACAAGAATAATCTTTTTACTGAAATGATTAAAATATAAAGGAAATCTTTTGATAGATATATTAACATCTTCTATTACCTTTTCATGGCGTAGTACATCTAAAATTTTCATTTAATGTTACTTCTATTTAACTGACATTTTATGAGCAAGCATTAAGCCATGGCTGTGACAGCTCTTCTAAAGGGCTGCAGCAAATCACCTCTGACAGAAACAGCCTATCTAAGAATCACTTCAGTTTTTATCATGATAATCTCAAAATTACAGACGATTTGGGCAAAGTCAAACACTTTTTTCAGTGTATCTAATTTTCTTAAGAGATACTAACTAGACTGGTGGGAGGCTGAGAAAGAGGAAGAGAAGTGAAGCAGCAGGTGCAAGGTTACCCAGCAGACACATGGCAGAGCCAGGAGTAAAGAATTAAAGGAGTGGGCCTGTGAGCTGAGAACTCATCGCAGTGCCAGGGCTTAAATCATAAAACAGAGTCTTAAACCAAGATATTTTTGCACTTTCCTTCAAAATCCAGCTACCTGATGAACATGTTGTATCTCTACCTTCACCAGAGGCAGGAGATGCTGGGGCTAGAGATGACGCTTTTTGCTTAGGGAGGACTGCTGCCACCTGCCTCCAGGCTGGTAAACACCAGGAAGAGATTACAGATGTAGGCAACTGCCTTATTAACTCAGTGTTAGATCCATATTTGCATGGGGGTAGAAAATTAAAGAGAAAAACATTGTTGCCTTTGCAGCATATTACAGAGGAAGGCTTTCTTCACATCTTCTGCATGTCTCTTGGGTGAGGAAATCCTTAAAGTCTTGCATCATTTATAACTCTGAGGTAGCAGACAGTCATAAGCAGGTCAGGAGTGTTAGTTCAGTTATCTGTCCTAGTTCAGAATTGCTGAATTTAATATCCTAAATGCATAATTCTCAATTTGAGCAGCCCAAGGGAATGAGAAGATGTATTCAACTTAAGCAGGTTTGTTTCATTTTTTCCTATGAGGTTTCATAATGCATTAGAGAATGTGGGAAATGTCTTAACTGCTTAGTTCATCAATTCAGACATTTGTGGGTGAGGAAGTATTTATAATTTATATCTTCAAGTTATTTTACGCTAATGAGCAGAGTCTGTTCTGATTAAACTAGAAGATATGGTTCAGAGGAACAAGTGTTCATTAAGATGAACAGCACCCACAGAAAAGAGAAATCTAATAAATACAGGATATGTATTTCTTAATGCTCACTTATGGTTTAATGATACGTTCATTCAGGTGGCTTTTTTTGTTGTTTTTGTTATAAAAATTGCCCCTTTTAACATAATTATCCGTAGAGGTAAATTCTCTTATGCCTGCGTTCTCCATCTGAGAATTTCAACAAGATCACCTTTGCTACACTTGAGCAGTTTCCAGAAATTTGAGCAGTGTATGTATTTGTTTTGGCTTATCCACCAACACGATCAGACATGTCTTTGTGCTAAGTCACTGTCATGGTCAGGTCACTCTTCTATTTAAATTTAGAGTTTCTGTAGGAAAGAAAAAGTTCCACATAGGTACTGAACAGCTTTGGATCCTCTGCAGGAGATGCAGAGGATCCTGACTTCTTGGGAGGGAGAGGGAAGGTAAAAGGTTCTGTTATTTCCCTCATGCATACAATTTTGGTCCTAAAATTTCACCCCCTCCATCACTGTACAACAAAAACAGTAGATACAGCAGAGATATGCCAACCCTACTACAACCTCTCAGGCAAAGATGGTAGCAATGACAATTTTCCCAGTATATCTTTGAAAGCATATTTTGTAATGTTAAAATATGTATTTAGATAAAAACCCTGTATTTTTTGTTCAAAATTGGGAACTTCTAAAGAGCTGTTAGTGGTAATCATGATGTGCTTCAAGCTGCTCTCATGCCTCTTATGCAGAAAGAGGGCTGGACCACTAACTTTTAGAACTTCCTCCTATCTCCTCTTGGGCATTTTAATTTAAAAGAGGAGAGATCTGCCGCTGAGGGCTGCCTACTGCACACTGACTTCATGGAGGTGAAGATGCTTAATTGTTACCTGAAGACAAACATTTATCCTTTAAATTCTCATTCCAGAGAACAAACATCATTCTCAATCACTTTCTTAAACATTTATCCTTGTAAATCCTCTTCTTTTGTTTTAGCTCTAAATTCCTTCTTGTTCTCACTGTGTAGAAGGAAGACGATTTGGTGTAGTTTTGTGAATGTAAACACATCAGTTGCTATGGGAGCAGGTGCTGGAGCTATGATTACTGTCTGCAGTTGCTATGTTTGCTAGGTGCCCAATTACTTTACCTGGTTACCCTAATACAAGGGAGAACAAACACAGTGCACGTTGTTTAAGCAAAATGCTTCTTGACTGGGATGAGCAAGAGAGGTGGTCCAAAGTGTTCAAGATCAGTTGCTTGCAGGATCATGCTGTGTATATTTTCATAGCAGTATAGGTTACATAAGGAGCAGCTGACTAAAAGAAACAAGAGCAAAAGAAACAAAGATGAAGAAATGTGTTTACAGAATATGAGGTATTTGGAGGCCTGAGATAAAACAGTGCTGGAAGTGGTAAATGTAGTGTTAAAAAAGAAAAAATATAATAAGCTCCTTTCCTGAAGTCAGGTAGCTCTAGAGGTAATTCAAAACAGAGGTGAAAGAAGTGTATTTTAGCCATAGGTGCTGGTATAAGCCAGATTTCACTCTTCCATCTTCTAACCTTCTTGCTGACTTCCCTGCATTTGAAACACACTTTGTTTTTACTGTACTTTTTTTGTCCTTTAGGGAAAGCCTATTCTGATTAGCTGAGCTTGTTCTAATTAGCTGAGACAGCAACAACCAGAATCCAAAATAGACTCATGAAGGATTTATTTGGGTACTAAGCTTTCCCTGGGATTTCTTGTGTGGAAATGTGTGTGTGTGTGTGTGTGTGTGTGTGTGTCAGACAGTGTGCGTGCTAATGGAAAGCGCAGAGAGGCAATGGAAAGCTAGGGCTATGCTCACAACCTGCGAAACAAGGGAGAGAAATCTTTTGAACTAAGTTCTGCCTTGACAAAGCCTTGAAAATTTAAGCGTGGAAATTGTTTTGATTTGTTTGAGCACAACAAGAAGTAGCATTCCTTGTTTGCTCTTTACAAATAAGCAGAACTGCATGTGATACTTTACTCCCCTAGAAGTTTTTTCTCCTAAACAAAACTGATCCCTGTAGACCCAACTTCTTGCTGACAACATGCAATAGTGACAGTGTAAATGTATGACAAATGGGATAAGGATGGAAAGTTTGGAATTTATTTCTAGTTCTTTTTGTGCTGTGAAAAGCAAAAGACTTCTTTGGTGGGGCTGGATGGCCTCCCATACTGCTGATGACAGAATATCAAGTTCTGTCCTAGAGTTTTACTCCTTTCCAGTAGACCTTGCCCATGTAGATTCTTTCTTGACATGTTTCCATAAACACATGAAGAAAGATGAGATTAAATGAAATGTAGGATGACTGCATGGGGTCTAAGCTCTTATAACATCTCCAGCCACACCAGCAAGTCGTCTTTCCTTTCTGTCACACCCTCAGGAATAGGCTCAGTGGGCTCTGAGAGCATCTCCACCATGCCACCCGTAGAGAAACTCGTGAAAAGATGACCATTGGAGTTCCCTTCTGCGGACAATCTCGGGCAATCTAGGAGACCTAGGCTACTGCCTTCAACCACCTCAGTCTTCCACAAGGCCTTTCCAACAAGGCAGCCCAAACCCTCCTGGCACCAGACCTCAAGCACCATCTTCCTCTTGTATAAAACTCTAGCACAGTCAGCTTGGATATGACTTCCTCATAGGGGGCTGCCATGTGGAATTCTGATCAGGAAAGGCCACATAAGGTGCCACAGCTGGAGTCAGGTCCTGATCCCACTCCATCAATATCAACAACAGCCTTTGCCCTCCTGCCTGGCATGTGGCTCCCATGCAGCTGGTGGAACACAAAGGATAATCTCTGTGTCACTAGCCTCATCTCCTCATTCAGTGTCTTGGAGAAAGTCCAAGACCATTTCCCCAGTCAGCCTGTTTTAAATGCCATTGGGTGGTAATCATTCCAAGTCTGACCTCTAAGAAAGAGGTTGCTCAGCAGACATGCCAGTTGTTAGCATGTAGGTCCTCATCTGGGAATGCCCTGGGGGAGTAAAAGCCGCCACTCCCTCTGTTATGGAGAAGCAGTTAAGTCTGTGGTTTTCCAGAGCTGGGGGCAAAACAGGCTCCTGAGGAAACAAAAGTGCCCTGTGTTCATGTTCCCCTCTCCTTAAGCCTTTCTTATCGTCCTGATATACAGTGGTGCATCTCAGGTAGTGTCTCAGGCTGGTCACTGCTCTGAGCACTGCAGACAAGCTGAAGAGGAGTTACGTGCTCGAAGTACTATGCCAGGCATATCACAAGGACTAAAGGGCAAGTTCAAGGATGTGTCACCCCATGTAACACAAAGACAACACAAAGGACCCTTACAAAGGCAGCTCTTGGGAATGATTCAGAATAGCAGAGTTAGTCCATTTTTTAAATCTCAATTCAGCAGATTACACTATAAAATTACTTCTGAATGCCTTACCCACTCATCCAGTTATTAAGACGTGTACTTTGATCTCAAAGAGCACCCTAAAATTGTGATCAAGTGCTTTGCAATATTAGGACAGTAGCAAATACATATTTCTGAGGTGCTTAAGAAAATATATAAATTTAGAAATAAAGATTTAAACTATACTCTATGGATTTGTCTACTTTAAGATAATTCATGTAATGAATGATCTCTTATCCAGCTAGATTGCTTCTTTTATTTATTGTGTTTTGTACATATCTACAGCACACCAAACTGAATAGTGCCAACTGAATTTAGACCATAGATATATATTACAGAAAAAGTGCTTAGATCCTAATATAATAAATTAAGTTACTAAAGCTCCAGATAAACATCCACTAATTGTTTTTGTTTTTTTTTTTTTTTAAGTGCCCAGAAAAGTTCAGAGAGTAATTAAGCATTTTATTGAATCCCACTGGATGTGAATCCAACTAACAGCTAAATAGTTTGAAAATCTGTGCAATAAAAGCCAATGAAGTTACATAAGCCAGTGTTTTCCAGTGGCTTTTTATGACCATTTCAGATCATTTAAAGAATTTTTTAAAACAAAACAATATGCATTTATTGTTCTTAACACAATAACATATTTACAGTATAACTGAATACACTTCAGAGAAAAAGTAAGAAATTCCCTGGTGTATTGCCTTCTATTTTAATTATTTTTTGAGATATAGTACAGAGATAAATATCTTAGCAAAGAACTGTCATAATTTAGATCAAACACTATTTGAATTTTCTCCTAATTGCATTGTTAGAGACAAACTAGAATTAAGTTTGAAACAAAGTTCTCTGAGTGCCAAGAAAATTTTGAAGGTACGTGTAACCTGTAAAGTTGTGCAGATCACATAGTAGATCAACAACATTTATAGTGCTGATGCTCTTCCTCAAATAGAAATTAGCCAGTTTTAGTCAGGTCTCTGGTCTCTTTAGGCACTAATCAATCATCCAGAGGTGGTTGTGAGCAAGGAGAGAGAGAGAGCTGAGTAACTAAATCATTCCAAGTTTAGGACTGGACTTTAACAGATTGGTCTTGCACTTTAGTAAATATAAACTGAGATCCTGATTTTTCATCACTACTGCCCTTTTTCCCTTTTTGTTTTGTTTTGGTTTTTTTTCACCATATTCTTATGAAAGTTTATTAAATATATAGTCCCAGTAATATTTTCCCTGGATTTAAGCTTGTATCAATTTTACACTAGTTTCTATTTTCTATTTTTATTTATGTTCTGATTTCTGAATCTTCACATTTAGCAAGCAAATTTTCACAGAGGGGAAAAAAGTAACTATTCTACGCATGTGATTTAACTAAAATCAAGACTGAAGCAGCTTTAATTTACTGACAAAAATAACTAGAAATGAATAAACTGTTCAGGATTCGGGATCAGTATTAGCAATACCACAGATAAACCACCATACCGAAAACTTCAAAAAATTTATAAACACCTAAAAACAGTCTAAATTCTTCTATAGTTATTCCCACAAAGATCTCGTTTTCCATCCCTTGTACACACAGTCATGCAGTTATGCACCCACACACTCCCTGGTCTTGGGAACACAGGGGTAATGGGCATGCACGCCCTTTTCAGGGGATGTGAGTACTCCCGCTTTATGCATGTCCATGCAGTTCTCTGCAACCTGTACGCCAGCAAGAACATGCCCTACAAGGTGGCATATGCACACTCTAGATGTGGGTCCCCACTTGCTGCACCCATACCATCAAGTCCAACAGTTAAGTGCAGACTGTTCTCAACATCCTACAGGGCGGGTGCTCCAAGAGGCCTAGCCAGAGGTCATGATGATGAGGAGGAGACTTCTGGCAGTGTCTCACCACAGGGAACTGGTCCAATTTCCCCACAGTGGGTCATTAGAGAGAAGAAATGTCTCAACTAAACAGACATACATTAACAGCAGTCTTGATCAAATTGTTGCTAATGCAGTGCAAGCACTTGTCTCTACCTTTTGTATCCTGGTTGATACTGCTATATTCTGTATTAAAAAAAAATATATAAAATAAAAGTTATATTCAATGAAAATACAAAAAAAAAAAAAAAAAGTCCATTCCAACAGAAGAAGAAGAAATAAAGAAATTAGATTGGTGCAAAATAGATGCCAAAACATTTTGGATTGAAATTCCAGTGATGTTTTGACCTTTTGGGATACTACAGGCCACCTCAAATACAGAGCAATTTTGGACCCTTCTTTGGTCCACCACTTTAACCTTTATGACTCCACTCTTTATAACAGAATGCTCTCTTCACATTGTGTCGAAGCTGATAAAATTCTTTCTTCAGATTGAAATTTTCTGAAGATTGGGTGTTTTTCTCCCTTTATATTTTAAGGCTAATTAACCAGCTTGTTCCAGAACTCTGCCTGCGCTAGCTCCAGTGACTCTGCTAACATATATAGTTTGTGGGATGTAGGAGAGAGGTTCACAATATTGAATTTATATAGTTATTAAATAAAAATTAGAACTGGGAAGAATGAAATGTATTTAATTAAATGAATTTAACTGTGTTTTTCATTCAGCTTATCATGCACTTCAGTCATGTTTGCCAGAGTTGAGTATGCCTGGTCTCAGGCTGTTGAGATAACGGGAAACTGCTAAATTCTGAACAGGTACTTTTACTCTCAGCAGTGTTTACTGGGGTATTTATGGAAGAAATCTTAGATGAGAGCTGTACTCCAGATATTCCTGTCCCACCAGTGTGCATAGTGAGGGGTTGCTTTTGAAAGTACCAGTATAAGGTTCATAATCATTGTATTCTTTACACCTTCTGGAATTAATCGTTTCAATCCCTGTGAAGCAAATGGCAAGTATGATTGGCATGCTTATTCCAAGTATTTTTACATAGTCCTGTTGCAAATTCAGTTCACTGCATTACCCCTTAGTTCTCTCTTAAGCACTCTTGCTTTTGACAAATTACATTCAGAAATGTGGAGCTTTTTTTTCCCCCCTCCCATCATCATTCTTATTAACACACTCTCAGCTGCATCACAGCTGCTAGAATACTAGCAAGGACGGGATTTAACTAGGTCTTGCAGTTTGCCTATACTGTACCCGCTTTTTTCAGCATTATGAGCCTAGACTGTACTGCACTTCATAGAACTGCCTATAGAAATGCAGAGTGTTTGGATATCTGCCCTCTGTACACCATTAAAACATATCCTTAAACATATATCTGGGACATATATCCTTAAAACATATCTGGGAGCACAGAACATCAACCAATGTTAAACACATTTATGGGCCACCTATTTTGCTTAGGCTCCCACCATAGTCAATAGGCGACCACAGATAGTATGTCAAAGTTGGGCACCTCTGCCTAGATAAGAGTAGTACTGTAAGGAAACTAATCTAACTAAATTAACTAGCTAATGCTGGTTTGTAACAATTGATTTATAATCATAATTTTCATGGTCCCACACCTGTAACATGGAACAGGCATCTATTTAAACCAGATCAACTAATATATTTCTTCTTTAATCTATAGAGTTGAGCACATATGTTCTTTGTTCCATTGTCTATTATTGAAGACTTCTGGATAAGTTCATTGCCTGTCTTCTCAGCATCACTGAGACGGTGCACAACTTACTGGAGACAAAACTGCTGGCCTCACGCTGATTTTTCCATAGCAATTTATCTACTGTCTGTTTCTCATTTCTCACAGAGTTATGCAGACCTAGCAAGTATAGCATTATGTTTTACTGCTGAAAATCTTCTGAGTAACTTCCCATAAAGAGCAATTCAGAGAAAAACATGAGTAAAACCTTTCCTAATGCATTCTCCAACAACCTTACATTCCAAACACAGAAAAATAAAACATTTACAAATGTATCTGGAAGAATCTCCATCCTTCTCTTAACTCATTGACAGATTTTATATTGCACTGATTATAACCAATGGGAAAATCAAATGGAATTATTTAATCATAGATACATACAGTGTCCTTTTTCAGCCTTATTTTAAGTGATACCAATGACTTTCACATTCAGCTGTGCAGCCATGAAGCAGAATTTCAGTTATACTACCTGTGGCAGCCCAACAAAAGAACCAGCTGAAAATTAAGAAATCCTTTAATTGGCTGGCAGCAGTTTAGAGATACCTGTTACCAAGGCAATGTGATCTGCCTTTGTGTGAAAAAATATGATACCATGATGCTTTAATCACCAAACAATTCTAACATACCTCACCTCCAGCAATAGTGAGGATTGCTAAACTTAGATTTTTTAAATCCTGCCTATATCACTAAGTGTGCACAGAAAATCTGTATATGTTAAAGGACAAGAGGTAGCTAAAGCACTACAGAAGATTCTCCAGTACAGAAGATAGAAGATTCGATATATCGAGGTCTTCCAATGCGATCATGAGCTTAAGATCACATTTATGACATTATTTGACACCAAAAACTGCAGGTAGATGGGTGATGAGATTCCCAAAAGCTCCAAGATTTGGGTACATTTCTTCCACTGCCTTTTCTGAATCTGACACCCACTGGAATCAACGCAAAGCAAAGTCTGTGCTTTCCTTTGTCTATCCGTAAAAAGAGATAATATTACCTTTCCTTTTCCCTACTTTAGCTTGGCTACTTAGATAACAAGACATATGAAACATTTATCACTGAGAATGGGATAGGGGAAAAGAAGGAAAATTGTCAAATATCTATCCTTATCTTTATTCAAGCTACTTTGTCCCACTGCAGTACAATAAGTGAATAGCTATGATTTATACAAAATGTATTACATCAGTGATCTAAAATAATTAGAAGTGGTTGCAAGCGGGCAGCAAGAGAGAACAGCATATTATATTGCACTCCGTAACTCATAGTAAAAAAAAAAAATGGACTCCTTATATATACTATGGGTGAAATTATTCATATTAGGTCAGAAGCAGGAATTCGGATTCTTCTGGTGCTAATGCCTATGCAATTATGAAATTCCTGTTGCAGCTCTGCAGAGAAGGACCTGGGCGTCATGGTGGACAACAGGTTGACCATGAGGCAGCAGTGTGCCCTCGTGGCCAAGAAGGCCAATGGCATCCTGGGGTGCATTAAGAGGAGCGTCTCCAGCAGGTCGCAAGAGGTGATCTTACCCCTCTACTCAGCCCTGGTAAGGCCACATCTGGAGTACTGTGTCCAGTTCTGGGCCCCACAGTACAAGAGGGATGTGAAGCTGCTGGAGAGAGTCCAGCGCAGGGCAACTAGGATGATCAGGGGCCTGGAACATCTGCCCTATGAGGAGAGGCTGAGGGAGCTGGGCTTGTTCAGCCTGGAGAAGAGAAGGCTGAGAGGGGACCTGATCTGTGTCTATAAGTGCCTCAAGGGAGGCAATGAGGAGGATGGGGCTGGCCTCTTTCCACTGGTGGTCACTGACAGAACCAGAGGAAATGGCCACAAACTGAATCATAAAAAGTTCCACGGGAACTTAAGGAAGAACTTCTTGACGGTGAGGGTGACAGAGCACTGGAACAGGCTGCCCAGAGAGGTTGTGGAGTCTCCTTCTCTGGAGATCTTCAAGACCCGCTTGGATGCAGTCCTGTGCCACGTGCTCTAGGTGGCCCTGCGTGTGCAGGGGGGTTGGACTAGATGACCTCTAGAGGTCCCTTCCACCCTTAGGCTTTCTATGATTCTATGATTCTATCTCTTCACTAATTAAATCCCTTTGAACTGTATGTGTTGACTGAATCACACTTTGTCTGACTGATGTCAAACACGGTAAAACAAAGTAGAAGTTCACTGCTGGTAGAAGGGGTTGGCTATAAAAATATCTTTTACATGCAAGTCCTGTTCACAGTGCTTTAACAAAGGATATGGTTCCCAAGCTCTCAAATAGCCATTACTTCTGCTTGCTGGACAAACCAAAATCCTATACAAATGACCTTTAAATTCAGAAACCTTTGGAAGAATTCATTTTGGTTTAAACCTTTATAAAAATGCATAGGTGAGATGTCTGTTGAATCAAATCTTTCCTCCTTCATGGTCCCAGAAATTGATCAGAAGCTACTTTTCTTTAAAATCTGTCATATGTTCCTCCACATTTTTACATTTATTTTTATCTTTGTCCTTTTGTTTTTTTTCCTTCACTACATAAAGAAGGAAAAATTGTATGCCCTTCTCAGTTTGCTAGATTTGTTACACTCCTATGTCTCCAACTAGGCACTTACATTGAATGTATTTAACAGAAAACTTGTCCTCCCCTAAGGGGATATTACAGATTCAGCTGCTGCTGCTTCCAAAAAGGACCTGAAAGTCAAAGTACATAACATTTACAAACTGCTCCTTTGGCTGGTGAAGAATGCCTCCTATTAACTAACAAATATGTCAGCAAGTGATAGAAAAGACCAAATGAGAGCTGTAAAAAGAATTCAGCAAGGGAAGGTAGAAAATATTGTGTAAGGTCAAGAAGGAGGCAGCTTAAAAAAACAAGATAAGCTAAAGCCAAAGAGCCTCACACCAAATTAGGCTTTAGTTGTGTTTCACTGAGGTAAGAAACTGAGTCTTTGTCAGACAGCTATAGCTATATGTCTATCCAACTAAATTCAGTTAAGTTCAGTTCTCCAGTGATGACAGGAAAAGAAAAAAATATTTAAAAAAAATGTTGCAAGACTGCTAGTCACCCCTATGCTCTTGAAAAGGACAAACTCGTCAATAATTGCTGTGATGTTCAGCGGCGATCCTAGTTATAGCTCTATCCAGCTATAGCCAGCTATTCAAGCTAGCTTCCAGTGACTGGTATGTCCACCTAAAAAATCCTCAGCACCACTCAGACACACCAGCTCAAGCTGACAGAGCCAGTATAGAAATGTTAGAGCAACTCTTGCCCAGAGTGAGCAACTGCTGTCTTGAACAGCAGTTGAACATAGCCAAGTTGCGAACAGTCCCACATTTACCTTCTTCATTTCCAGCTCAGGAGTAACTATGCCGTATTGCACACCTCTAGTAAGGACTTTTAGCTTTAAACCACCTCTCCTTACCTACCTCCGTGCAAGGACATAGTTCAGTCTTTCAACAGCTATAACCGTCTTCTGGATAGCCAGACAGGTTGGCAAAATGTTTTGTTCATGGATGGTAGGACTGGCACTTATCTCTCCAAAGATTAGAACTACCTCAGGTAGACGTGATGACTTGCACTGACCTTCACAATTTTCTTCGTGTACTCAAGTGATGTAGTCTAACAACTGAAAAGAAGTGAGAGTAAGAAACATACACCAGAAAATCCTTACTTCTTTCCAAGTATTGGTTACAGCACAGTTATACCAATGGCCTGTTACTTTTTTGAGTCAAGAGCCTGTGTTTTCTATTATTCTCCATAGCTCATAAGAAATTAGCTAGTCTCTCTTCTAGCACTAACTTACCCAAACCTTTTCCATTAAGAAAGAGTTTGCTGCCCTTCTTCCTTAATGCAACCTAGCTAGCTTAAAAAAAAAAAAAAAACAAGTCCAAAGAAGTTATTTAGCTCCAGTTCCACCTATTTTCCTTTGGTAGTGAAACTGCATCATGAGAATAAAGTGGAAGGGTGGCAAGGTCCAAGTCTGATGAGTCAGACATAAACACTATGTCTTTCAGGCAAGGCTCTGGAGCTCATAGTGTCATTTCTGAATGTGGGTCTCCTGAACATCAGCACAAAATGCTGCCACTACCCCATACTGTGAGTCCCTGCACCAGTTCCTGGATTCACGGGGTTTTAATTTCAGACTAGGAAATTCAGGAAAGAAAATAGCAGTGGGAGAGCTCCTTTAATGAAGCTGGTGACATTTTTCTCTATAGTGAAGTTTTTCCAGTAAGTATATATCTATTTACAGCTGGTGTATAAGTGAGCTCAGAATTTTTTGTATGAAAATACATTTTTTCCATTATTCCAGACTTTTTTTCCAGAACTTAAAATATATATTGGGGGAAGGAGGGGAAGCTTAAATACTTCCTCTTACTAAGAAATCACATTTTTATGGTTCTTTCCTTAGAAAATTAAGTCTTTAGGGGTTTATCTAAGGACAAGCTCTGGTAGCTGATTCAGCCCACCTTCTGCTTTTCCTCATCTGACATTCAGCCACCTGCCACCTTGTGTTCTTTCCAGACTTATCTATACAAAAAAAGAGAAACTTAGTTTTTTAAAAGAGTTTAAAAAAAAAAGCAAAAAGCCTCCCACCATTACTAAGAACTCCTCTGAACAACAGAAAACCAGAGCTAAGGCAAGATTTGGGCTGCCAATGTAACTTTCAATACTGCTGAGAAATCTTTTTTGCTTTCACTTCACAGGGTATTATGCCAGGAAGCTGAAATCCTGCCTATACTGTGCTTCCTACATACAGCTAATATATTTTTAATTTCACGTACATTTTCAACATCAGGGAACTCTGCTTATGCTTCCAGCAATGGAGGATATCTCTGAGCCACACCACACAGTTAAAGCTACCCAATGTAGCTGATGCTGCCTCCCTCCCACAATGTGCAGGTAAACCTACCTGAGTGGAGGCCTGCAAGCCAACTCTGCATTTCTGATCGACTCAGATGAGCTACATCTCCCTATAAACATTGCTTTAAGGCACATAGGAGTGCCATATTAACAGAAACTCATTTCAACCCATAACAGATTCTGAGAAACTAAATGATCTCACCTTTCCTAGATAATCTCTGGATTACCAGGTCTGGAAGAAAGATGATGTATTTATTCTCCTACCTTCATCTCCCTTAACTCCCACAGTCACCACTTCTGTTGAAGACCTACAAAGGGGTCCATTGCAGCACAACAGGATCATGATTATTAAGGGTGGACATACAAATTATAGGGTATTTTGAATGCCTAAATTGCACCTAGTTATGCAGAGAAAGAAATTCACAGGACAAAGGGCATTGAAGCAGGAGCTTTCAAGATCTGGTCTGTAAGAAACACTTGGTTTAGAGATTAAGGTAGAATTTAGGCTGACCGAAAATCGACAATAATATTGAGCAATATAAAGCAATTCTTGGAAACTAAGCTGTAAATCACTGGTAATGTATTCTCAGGGATCAAGGAGTAAGATTAAATGTTTTCAGCATACCAGTAAAATTCAGTTGGTGACAGCTAACAAGGGCATTTAAAATGCAATCTGGAATTCAAAATTAAATCTACAAGACCTGAAAAGTAGATTAGCTGTATGGACATATTACCTCTATACACAACCAAAGCTCTGATGATGATTTGTAGCACACTGTGACTCTAAATGTCTCACCTGCACTCAAACTCATTAATCCAGTTTCATCCAGGCTGTTTCAAGCCTGTTTCTGAGCAGCTTTTAAAAGTGCCTGCAAAGAATATCAAAAACTGTCAGATTTCCAAAGACTTTCCAAAACAAACATTGGTTTGAGGCCTGAGCTTTGGTATCATTTAGTTCTTCCATACCCAAACAAGACCTGGCAAGGCCATTGAGTTCTTTAGATTACTGAAAAAGGGGTTGTCTTATCTTTACACTGTGACTCAGAGTGCTGGAGCTTCTAGACTGATTTTGAAATGTAGACCCCTACTGACATAATGGGATAACACAAAGAACAGCTCCTCTGGGGAATTTTCAAACACCTCTAAAATCTATTTTACTCTCTACAACTATAATGGATGGACCAACAAACGGATGTCTTTACCATAAAGACAATTTACAGTACTGACAAGACATGTTTGAAAATTCCCCAAAGAGCAAGTTGGACCAAAGAGGAAGAGGAGAGATGAGGAAAGCTTTGCTATCTGCTAGCAGACCTGTCTGCCCAGGAAAACAGGCGAGTGGAAGGAGTGGGTCTGCTGCTCAGCTTTACAGTGTCATCAGGAAAAAATGGATCCAGCACTGTAAATAACTTAGAACTGGAGTTTTAAGGCAAGGACCAGGAGGAACACACCCACCTTCATACTTGACTAAATATCATCAAGCTTTCTTTAATTGATTTCACATCCCTTTGGTGAGGGTGGTCTCAGATGCAGCTATGTTTTTATTTTATTTATGTTGCCTGTTTTTAACTATGTTTACTATATTTTCTCACACTGAGAGTAAACTAACTGGAGCTCAGGCAAACCTTTGATGACCCTCCTTAGACATTTATGTTTATAGCATTACTTCGATGCTAAGGCCAATGGTAATATTAAAAATGCCAGAAATAATGGCTTTACAATCAAATAAACCTACTAATGTGCCTTTTTACTTAGTTGCAAGTTATCCTCCTTCTTTTGTAGTCAATCACAATTACATTACAGAAACTAGTTTTTGAGTGGAATAAGAACCATCAGAAAATCTACCGTTAAGTCTTCTCTTGTCATCTTTTGCTCATAGAAATATTTATGAGATATGATTTTATGCCCTGGTGAGGTTGTAATCAATGGCAACCTGTCCAGGCTTCATGGTGGCAACTCCTATGCAGGCTTCATGGTGCCTTCCCTTGTTGGAGCGTGAGCTACCCATGTGCCTCCACATAGCAGCCAGACAAAACTATCATTTGGACTTTTTTGATGAGGTTGGGTAATTCTGTTTTTGTTCTTTGATTTTTTTCTTTTTTTCCTGCAAAGATCTTTCTTTTCTTGGAAGTAGGATATAAACGGATTAGCTGCCCTTTTACAGGAATTCCATCAAGGGGAGATGTAATATTGCAGCACTAAGTGCTTTGTTATTATTTTTTTAATTTAATTGTCTTTTGTGCCTTTAGAACTCCATTATAGAGCCAGACCAGCAATGCCATTAGCAGTACAGTATGTAAAGTGGGAATCGTCTCTCGCCCTGTGGCCATGATTTAGCAAAGTACTTAAAATCACTTACCTCACTTCATGCAAATTGTCTTAAAGTGCATTGGCCAATGTCGATGTTGTTACCACTAAATATGGTTAAATGTATGCTTCTGTACAGTGCTGAAGAGGAATCGAATTTTTAATCTACTTAAATCTGAGCACACAGTGAGCTCTTTTAGTGCATCACGTCCTCTTCTGAACTTTCACACACAGATGTTGCAGATATTCTTTTCTTTCTGATACTGTTTTCTACGTGCCCACAGCCACAGCCCAGTATTTTAGCACAGCAGTCAGCTTGGGGCTCCATGGGCTTTAAGTGTTGCCCTCTTGAGTATCTGGATCCTGACTGTGCTTTATTAGAAATGAGCCACCTAGGGTAGGAGTCATCTTGCTAACTTTAGCCATTTACAAAGTATTTATCTTCATTTATAATGATTCATTTTACAGTCACTGCTGAGAAGCAGGAATGTCTAAACAACCAGTGACTCAGCAGTCTTTTTTTAGACATATGCATAAGAATGAGTTGATGCTTCTGTTTCCCTCTAGTGACCTTAAAAACAGTTTTGGAGGCCAGTTTGGGTAGCAAATACTGAAATTAGGAGAGAAAGCTTGCATCATGATAGGTCAGGCCAAGGCAATGGTACAGGTAGATGGACAACTAATCATTTCAGGAGTGCTTGAGCACCTTGAGATGCTCAGCTCCAGAAAAGTGATAAAAAAGAAAATCTATTATGTTCCCTACTGTTTAGAGCTTTTCTGTGGATGTTGCTTTCCAGCCCCTAGCCCTACATTTAACTCTAGGTGAACAAACCACTATAACCACAAATCCACTATATTCTCTATATGGTTTGAATGGATTAGAGTTAGCAAGGAGGAAAAATATGTTAAATAGATCAAATCTGGATTCAGCAGAGGTTCACGATTGTGTGTGTGGTTACTGGATCCATAGGGTATTTGATGAGTGCATCCAGTTAATTTCTGCACCAGACACATAAATACCTGAAGTGGGAAATAGATCTCAAATTAAAAAGTATTTCATTCCTCAGAAATCAAAGCATTCCTAGAAATATTTTGCAGCTTACACATTAAGGATTCTCCACACTCACCCACATGTATTTTTTTCTTCTTTTTAAGCAATAACGTAAAAGTGAAATGAGACCCTGACATCCTGCAATGCTTTCTCCTACTGCCAGACAAATAATGAGACAAAGCCAAGAAATCTGCTTTTAGAAATTGTAATTAGAGCATAGACCTCCATTCTGCTCACATAACAGTCATAATAATGCAATAGGGAGGCCCAGGTATGCAGGTAACTTGCACTGCACAGGAACTACTCACCATAGCCAAACCGAAAAGAAAATGTTTCAAAGTGAGCAAAACATCAGTGCTTCTGTATTAATGGGTACTGACCAAGGGAATTAAGTATCTAGATACTTTTCTAGTCTTTAACAACTCTTCTGTAAATGTAACCTATTGTCTTGATTTCATGACCTTATGAATGGCTGAATTGTGTGAATGAACTCAGCCTATGAATTACTTAGATTGCTTTGTGTTGAAGACTTGTCTGCTTTATTTTAAAAAGACTCACCAAATTTTCTAAAATCTGGAAAATAAAGCAGCAATGTTTTCAGATTTCCTCCAAAGACCTATATTCAAAGGACTCCCTGGAGCTGCACCTGCTGGAAAATACCCCATTTACGATTACTGCTTGGGACCTCTGATTTAGACAAACACTCAGTATGTGCTCTACTGACTTTGCATTTTTCATGTTTATTGATCAATCTGTTGAGCCATACTAAGTCAAACAACCATGCAGAAGTCCATGTATATATGACAGGGACAATTATTTCTAACAAAGAAGCCATCATAAAATATACCAAGTTAATTGAGTTACATGCTATCGATTTTGGATCCATTCACATTTAGCTACCTTAATTATACTATTTTTGCTTAAATTTGTTTTGAGACCATTCCATTACTTTTCACTGACATGATCTGGAATTGATTATAATTAGCCAATTATCTCCTTTACTGCTGTTACACCTTGGCACCAGCTTCCAGCCCTCTAGTAGATCCCCTGTATGCATTTTTAATGCATTTGAATCAGTGCTAATAATTCAATAAGTGTTTCATGCAGTCCTCTTAACATTTTTCACTGTGAGTCATTTGTATCTGGCAAAGAGAAATAATAAATTTAGTTATGGTAGACTTTAGTTTAAGCTTTTTTAAATCTAGAGCTACAGATAAAAAGTTTTTCAGGTACTTTGTTTTTTCTGTATATTTACCTTAGAAACCCCAACAACAATCTCAGTAATATGATGCCTGATAGGTCATTTTGATCACCTGTGTAGGACAGTATGATAGATAAATCCAGCTATTTCAGAAAAAAAAGGCAAGAAAACTTTCAATAGCCAGTGTTGTATGATCTTGTTCCTTTTACCACCCATTAGAGATAGATTTTTATTTCAGAACAGATAATATGTATTATTTTGGTAATTATTTTGATAACTCCTGATTTGTGTTTATTTATTTTACTCATTCCACGTGTGTTTAGTTTTTCCTCATAAGATTTAGTTACAGTACAGGGACAGAACTGTGCTTATGTGTAGCTATAGAATACATGAAGAAAAGCTGAAATACCAGTTATAATTACTGTTATAAAATAGAATACAAAATCATAAGCTGTGCATGCTGTGGTCCACAAACAAATACATAAAAGAACAAATTTAATTTAAAGATAAGACTAATAACTTTATCTGACCAGACAATATGCATAATATGATTTCATTAAATAAGTATGAGAGGAGTCCTTTGCTTTGGTTCTCTTATCTTTTTGTATCCTATTGTATTGTAATTAAATTAATTTAAATCTTCTATGTTTAAATGTTTTTAATATATTTCTTCCTTAAAAAAATTAACATGAGAACAGAAGGAAGGCTTTCCGGTATTGGATTGATCTTTACAGAATTACTACTAAGTTTTTTTTCAGATCTCTTAATAGCTATGTGTTCTCTCACTACATTGGCCATTCATATTACCAAAAGCACCTATATATCATAGAAGAGACTCATGTTGCTGATCCATCTGACTGATAGATGAATTCTGCCCATGAATCTGTTAATAACATAATTCGTTTCAGTTGCAACCAGGACAGAATAACTTTTTTTTTTCAGTAATAGTCTATGCTATAAACTGTGTCCTTAATTATTCCTATTCTGAGTAGACTTTGTTGCTGTTAGTGATAAATCAATCCCTTCTGGGAGTAATACTGTTTGGTCCCCTGCCTTATTCACATTAATTCATTTTACGTTATCTCCTTGGCAATGTTATAAAACGAGATAGGGGATAATATATGATACAAGCCAATTAATAGCAAACATAAGGCTATAAAACTGCTGCATTTAAATTTTCATTTTGCTATAAGATTAATAAATTTTAGGTTAGGTGAAAATACAGGAATATGAAAAGGATCTTCTCTCTCTTCCCTATTTAGAAAGTGTAGAGGTGATTTTGCAGAGTGAAACTATAGAAAAGAATGGAGAGTAGTTATTAAATGGGATTACAGAAAGATGACTTAACCAGAGATATTTTTATTCGGTAAAACTCTATCCAGTTGTCTTTCCTTTAAAAAAAAAAAAATTTGATCTCATCTTTAAAGTACTTCCTTTTGAAATATGAGAACTTAAATAGCGAGGAAAAGGAAATAAATGTTTTGGTAGACACAATATGGGCTCCATTACACTGTATGGTCTTAAACTGCAAGGTTAGAATGAACTTATTTGTATAAAATGGATAATTTCAGTCATGATCACTGAATCATACCCAAAATCAAGCTGTTAGAAAGATAGATTCTCAAGACTGAATAAACCAAACATTGGCAAATTCATTATTTTCCTTTGTTAAGAGGACCAAAGCTCGAACAATTCAACAGAAAGTCCTACAGGGGAATAAAGAAGAAAATCCTCATAGATTTAAAATCAAAACTTTACTTTTTAACTTTGCTTTGTTTTACTGACGGAATTGCTTACGACCAAAATGAAAACCAGTGTCATGGCCTAAGCCGAGAGGTTTTGAAAGAGTTTTCAACACAAAGATCTAACTCTTCCAGTAAGTATTTATGCACATTACAGCTTCTTCTGTAGAAGCTATTGATTCAGGAACATTGTTTAGGAAAGGAGCATCAGGGTGATGAGGTTTAGTTCTCACAACCATATAGGACCACAAAAGACAAACTAAAATCCACTCTTTGCCCTCATGCCTCCACATAGCAGCAGCCCTGAAGCCTCTTTCCTGCAGGAGGGATGTCCTGACTACCAGAAATGTGTGGCAAATTCAGGACCTTTAGTATAAAGACTAGCAGTTACAATATGCTGCTGGAAAACAGCAAGAGAGTTTACAGGAATCTTTATTGTCCAAGGTTCCTGCTACAAAGGAGAGTTTACTGGGTGCCAATGTAAAGGCAAAAGGAGCCACAACTCATGCTACCACACGATCAGGAAAATCCTGAGGTCTCTGTTAATCTGACATGGACAGAAATTTCCTTCTGACCTTCAGATTTGAAGTTTGTTCTTGATGATGATTTCAGTAGCAATAAAGTCTGTGAAGTATAAGCTAAGTCAAATCTAGTTACAGTGATTTTAGAAACTAGCCTCGCCAACCTTCTGCCAGATGAAGTCTCATAGGACAGTTGGCAAATGGTAATGTGAGCTATACATCTACTGTTTCAGTAGTACAGTTGCAATACTTGCTTAAACCTCTAAAAAGAGGTGCAGAGGACTCTGAATAAGATGTAGGTAAACTTTTTCTTGTGACTGTTTATTAAATTACTCCATTTAAATATAATAATTGTTTCTGTTATGGTATTTGATCATGTTCCAGCAGTTCTTTCAAGTAATTGCTATGAAAAGGCACCTGTCAGAAGGCTAACTAAGAGCTAAGAGAGAGAGATACATAAACATATTTTTTCTCTCTAGCCTCTCTCAATTTAAAATGTTAATCAGATTTTGGATAGAATAATCATGTTTAATTCATGGCAGACTAAATCCATTTAAGTTCCAAGTAAATACCTGGATCCAAAGAAGGATAGTATTGGATAATCTTTGAAAAAATCTGGTAACAGCAAAGAAGAGATCAAATAAAACCAAGATCCACTGACTACTGAGCCTTTGTGCATGACTGTAATACCAAGAAGAAATGTCATAATTTTTTTTTTTATTTTAAAAACACAAAGCAAGAACTCTTTATTGAACAACATCAGAAAATTGTCCTTTTTTGATGCTTAGGCTGCCTAAGATTTTAATACTTGTCCAGTTTGATAAATATCCTACTGGTATGTTTTCTGTTTTCAGCATCCTGCCTTCAGAAAATTAACCACTAACCTTATTCTGTATATAGTCTGCTTGCAAGGAAGTTTAGTACAGAAAATGATATTTTAAGAAAGAAAATGAAAAACCAGAAAGATTGAAAGAGGATTATCCAGGCATTATTCTCTAACATATATGTTTTAAATCTAAATTTTTGATTGGATGTAACATACAAAAATATAAAGGGTAAACATTTATTCTACTCATAGCCCTCATGGGAAATTTCCCAAGAGATACAAACAATATTCATTTGCTGCCTCCCTTACATGTTATATTCTTTTCCGCTCATTATTAAATGGGTCTTGAATCTAAGACTGCTGTAAAACAATTATTGTGTCAGTGGTTCTGGGAGGGAAAAAAAGAAGAACAAGATGAAATAACATTTAAAATTTTATGGCTGTAGTTGAAAAAATTCTCATAAAATATGTACAAGCATCTGGTTTGCTTTCAATATTTAGATGCTGTTCAAAAAACCTTTTTAAATCTTCAAAAGATCGGTGAGGTAGTGACTTGGGCTAGAGCAACTTGTAGGAACGTGCATTTACCCTCCGCGTTCCCCGCATTGGTCTGGCTGCGCTGTGGTCACTGCCGCCCCATGCTTAGCGTGTTTGAGCCATCATCTCCCCGTCCTTGGCAGAGAGGAGGGAAGTTCTCAGGCAGGGCTTTCATCTGCTTGCCCCTCGCTAATGTGGAGATTGGCTTTGCTCCTGGGGACATCCCCAGGGACAACAGCCATCTGCTTGCTACTGTCGGGCATGCGGGCAAGTAACTGCGGTCTCCACAGCCGCCCACAGGCTCTTAAGCCTACGGGCATTTTGGCTTCAGCCCATAGCACTAAGACCCATAGAAAAGAACTGAATAGAGCAATGTGAGATGGGTGCAGGCTGCAGCACTCACATTTCTTATGCCCTCAGAGCTGAGGATGTACAAGCCAGCTCCAAACTGAGAGCTACGTGGGTACTTGCGCCAATACAGCACAAGTTAGCGAGTTCCTTCACTCATTGCTCACCAGGTTTCAGATTTTGTCCCTTAGGGCTTCCTGCTTCAGTAAGATGTTTTAAATAATTCCTTTAAGGATTATTTTGTGCTAGTACTTTTTAGTAGGAAGGGAAGCATGACCCCATTAAGATATGCCGATGTCTGGAAGTGTGCAAAGTTTCCAAAGTAACATTCTTCTATAGATGCTGTTTGTGTGCATAATGTATGACTAGATGTATTTAGTTTGCAAGAATTAAAGTGATGATGGGACTATCATTACGAAAAGCTTTCTTTCAACTTTTTGACTTCTAAAAGACAGCCCTTTCTTCTGGATTACTTTTTTTTTTCTTTCATCTGTTCAAAACCAGCAAGAATGCAAGATTTGGGTGACTAGAGAGGGGAAAAAAATTGCTCATATGATTAGGACACTACAGTGAAAAGGGAAAGGGACTCTAATTCCTGCCCCTGGTTTTCTTCCTAGGAGTTTTAGCGCAATTATTTTAATATCAAATCCATAATTTCCTGATAGGAGTGATTAGTAATCAAGACCTCCCTTCTCGCCATTTCCTGACTCGTGTGCCCTAACCGCTTATACACCCTCTCTGCAAGTTTACTTATGCATTTCAAGAAACCTATTTAGATTCATACTTCTGAGTATACATAAGGTTTTAAGGACTGCCATAGTCTGCTCAAATATAATAAATATGTGTGGTTGGATAACAATTAGTTCAGTCACCATCATTTCAGTGTTTACTATTACAGCCTACTCTTCTCAGCACAGTTGAAATGAATAATCCAATGAATGAAATAAATATTCTATAAAAACACAAATGAAAATTTTCTAAAATCCCTCCATTTGGGGGCTTCCTGAACTGCTGTTTCTCAAAAAATAGAATTTAAACCTTTTTTAACCAAATTATCAAAATTATTAGTTTATTAGAAGTGGTTTTCAATAGAAAATGGACCTGTAAAATAAAATTTTAATGGTACCTTTGAAAATCACTCAATATTTTGTTATAAATATCTCAAATATGTCAGTGGCATAAACATTTTTTCAAAGGTCTTATTTGTAAATAAAAATGCTTCTTTTCTCTATTTAAGTTATTTCAACATGCTCTAGCTTTCTATATATTGTCTTTATTTCATTATTGCTTACATATATATTTATCTCTTTTTACAGATTTTTGAAAGAAAAAGATCCTGCATTTAAGACTCTATGCTCTGAAGAGCTACAAGCTCAGTGGGAGAGAAGCTCCCTCCTGTGGAATTTGTTGTCTCTGTAATTTCTCCCTCACATTAAAAGTCCCTCACAGAAGGAAAACTTCCCTAGTAATATTTTTAGACAGTCAAGAAAGCAGAGTACTCAGGAAAAAGGCTATTGTCAAAAGGCCTGAAATTAAAAATCTGATCAGTAAGCTCCTAGTGAAGTCTCAACAAAATTATTTTCTGAATTGATTATCATGAAGCTGAAATTTCTCCCTTCTTTTGAAAAATATTGAGCTAGAGACTATACTTAATGGTGTGGTTTTCAAATACTCTAGAAGGTAAGCAACATTAGAAGAAATTGATGAGAAAGCGATGCAGGAATTTTCAATTCAGGATATTTCTTGTTTAAGAAAGGTACCTTTCAACAGCTAGGAAAATAAATAGTAAGCTCTCCTAATGACATTCTTGATTTAATCTTGTTATAAAATTTTTAAAACTATATTGTGTTTCTAATTACTTTTTTCTTCTAGGTCTTTTTTAATGAATGGTCTATATGGGATAACATTGTGTTGTGGTCCAGTGCTCTATTTCTTGCTTCACCTAAAAAAGTGCATAACTTTTTAAAGTAGCCTAGTACAGTCTGGTTGTATAGGATAATCAAAACATTCGAAGAGAAACCTTCATCTGTGCTCTTATTTAGCCTTGTTAGATTCTTTTTAATTGCATTGCAACATTACCTACATCTTAAAATACACAAGAACAGATAAACAGCAGTGCACATCCATTATACTTTTTCTATTTGTAATGACATATTCCAGCTAACATGAGCATATTGCTCATATATTTTATCCTATGTATATATGATCTACCATAATGAGAAAAAGAAAAAAAAAACATTAATTTTAGCGCACATATCTACTAGGCTTGCAGGAATATATTTTCAAATATATAATTGTAGAAAATGGGTATTTCAATTACAGAGCGCTACTAAAGGCTTGGTTTGGCAAGTTCAAATGAATATACTATGCTGCATCTTCCTTTTGAATGTTGATTATTAGCTTTTATTCTCAGGCCAATTGCTGTTTCTCAATATGTTTTCTCCTGTTCAGATGTTATTGGTTTATTGAGCCCATACTTCCCCAGATAATAAAGTTCATTTTCTGTTCTTGGTGGCTATGTTCCATTAATTTCATTGCTGTTTCATAGTACACACTAGCCTATTTATTCTTTAAATTATTGTATTATTTCTTAATGAAGTAATTATAGAATATGTTTTATCCCTTAAACAGAATCAACAAGAAATGTATTAAAAGAGAATCATAGGCTGACATCTGTTCTTCCCAGTTCTATCCCGCTTACACATCAACTTCCATGTCAGTCCTATATTGCAGGTTGAGAACTTTGTGAATATTAGCTGGTATTTTTTAATTCTTTAGAGCTTTTGATTTTCCTACATTACCATTTCTTATTAAAATGTAAGATGAAAATTTGTGTTCTACTGAGGTGCAAGTGCTTACTGCTATTTTCCAGAGATAGTGCTGCCTCTGTTTCATTCAGATAAACCTAGCCATTTTTAAATGGCTAACATTTTAATTAAATATATAGCGTGCATGCATAAACAGACATAAACAAATAGTAGTATTAATATGTGAGAACAGTTCTTTACATGAAAGATAGGACGTCTGACAGCTTCAATGAGAAATGCTCTATTTCTCAGCTAAATGGAAATCACAGCATGTATGGTGCTGCATATGTGTATTTCTAAAATGATTGATGCTATTCAGAGAAAGGACAATAGCATGGGAAAGTGTATTTACAACTTAGATAGATAGCTCCTCAGCCTAAATTCCATTTTACCATGGTAAAATGGCAAATTATTTCACTCCTGATCAAAATGGGTCTCAAAAGTCTCAGTAATTACACACAATAAGTAATTTCATTTTAGAAACTATACAAGAAGGCAGACCATCATCCACATATTAAAATCCAATACTGCAGAATCAGTTGGAGCTGTAAATTTAGAGCTCAAGTAAATAATCTGCTCAGTGTAACAGGTCTTACTGCAAATGTAATTACTTCTCTTGCAATTAATTTTAATTAGTTGAGAAGAGACTAAGTAGACCAGCTTAGTAAACAAACCTTAATAAACATAATCAGGAATTACATCGTATCAAAGTATCCTGCTAATACTTTCTTCTCTGTTCATATGCACTTCTGCTCATCTATTTTGATCTGAAAATAAGCATATTTAATAGATTCCATGCTAGAATAAATATACTTTTGAGATATTTTTTATACAATAGGTGCTACAAAAATAATTTTGTTGCACTATAATCAATATATGCATTTCACCATGCCTTGAACAGGTGGGTCAGAAATTAAATTACAGGCCCATCAGATCTCTAGATTACACAGTATTATTTCAATTATATGTTGCTTTTGATCTAGGCATGTAGGTACCTGGATTCACAGAACTGCAGAACCACAGAATCACTGAGGCTGGGCGACAATATGGAGATCACCTAGTCCAACCACTCAGCCCAACGCAGGGTCACCCAGACCATGTTGCTCAGAGCTCAGGTCTGGGTGACCTCCAAGGATGGAGACTCCACAATCTCTCTAGGCAATCTCTAACAAACAGTGTTCAGTCAGTATTCTTTACATCCCCATCAGGGGAAGTACATTTATATACATACATTTATATATGCAGAGAGATATATATTGACGTAAGATACATTAATAAGATTCCTCTGAGCCTTCTCTTCTAAAGGCTGAACAGGCCAAGCTTTCTGCCCTCCCCCACCCCTGTTCTTAAATGAGAGATGCTCTAGTACCTTAATAATCTTCATAACCTTTTGCTGGACTCACTCCAGTTTGTACATGTCTCCTTTGTACTGGGGAGCCCATAAATGGACCCACACTCCAGGTGTGGCATCACCAGTACTAAGCAAAAGGGAAGGATCATCTCCCTCAACCTGCTGGCAATACTCTGCCTATATAACCCAGGTTACCATGAGTCTTCCTTACTGTGAGGGCATGTTGCTGGCCCTTCTTCAACTTGTCATTTACCAGGACATCCGGGACATTTTCTGTAAAGCTGCTTTCTAGCCTGTGAGCTCTAAGCACATACAGGTGCATGAGGTTAATCCTGCATTAAAAGGGTGTGTTTCCCTTTGCTGAACTTCATGACATTCCTGTCAGTCCAGCTTGTCAAGGTCCCTCTGAATGGCAGCCCAACCATTTGGTGTATCTGCTACTTCTCACAATTTTGGTTCAGCTGTAAACTTGCTGAGAGTGCACTCTCCCCATCATCAAGGTCATTAATGAAGTTGTTAAACACTACTGGCCCCCCAGGGGACATGACTAACGATCTCTTTTGCACAACAATTCTGCCAGTTTCCATCCACTTCACAGACCAGTTATCTAATCAGAACTTAATCACTTTGTCCATAAAGTTGTTACAGGAGACACTGTTGAAACTCTTGAGAAAGACATGATAAACAATATCCAGTGTGCTTCCCTCATCCATCAAGATAGCCATTTCAGGCTGGTCAAGCATGAACTGCTCTATCTAAACTCATGATGACTCCTCCCAACCACATTCTTACCATGACAGTGAGCATGTCCTCTGTCATTAGATCACACTATGCGAGAGACCAAACTTCTCCTCACAACTCACCTTTGATCCCTAGCACAACTGGAACACGTAGCAGGGATTCTTCAGTAGCTTCCACCAGAAGTCATGAACGTGAAGGGTACTAGGCGAGCTATGGAGACAGGCATCTCTCCTTAATCCCAACTGGAGAAGCATGGTGAGAAGGATATTGGCCTATGGACTCTTTCTTCAAGACTCTTTTCACCAAGATGGGTTTATTCTACCACTGAAATTTCATATTTTGATTTTTTTTTCTAACTATTCATACTAGTGACATAATTATGTACTTTTAAAATCAAAAGCCTGGTTTATCACAAAAGTGGTGTGGCAGGCAGGATGAAGAGTAAAATATTCCAGTAATACATTTTTATAATCTGGGTTAACAAAAGTTTAGAGAATCTTGTTCCACGTAAAAGAGTATAAACAAATCTGTGATGGCCCATTGCATTTTTGGTCTCTGCTGAGGCTGAAAATAAAGGTTACTAACAGCGACTTGTGAAAATTACCTGATCAATTAAAACTGGACTAATGAATGACCTCATCTCACACAGACAGCCTAATGCAATAGAACAATAAATACCATTACCTAAGAAGCCACAACTGGGGTTTGAACTAATACTCCGAATTTTTTAAATCATCAGCCCTAGGCTGTTTTAATATTCTCCTTCTCTTGCTTTATGAAAGTCACTACAACTTGGGAGAACTGAATGAACAGTTCTCCAACTCCGGGGACAGCACCTATAAAAACAAACACAAAAGGCTCTTCTTCAGCCTTGGCTATCTCCCTCTTGTACCCCAGACATAAGATGCTATTTTGGTCATTTTCATTTTCTGGAAACCTATGATAGTGGACCTGTGACTGACTTTTGAACTTCAATAGTATCTATGATCACTTCCCTTAATTTGTTTTATCTCTTTACACTGCACTATGGGACGGCATGTGGCAATATCAAGCATCTAAAAAGCTTCCCAAAGTTTAATCAGAAAGAGGAGACTAAAGAGGGTTGTATAGAGAGGTCACCACCTATGATCTCTATCCTCCACAGAACTGCTGTGCAAAGTTCATTGTACAAACTGACCAGTGCTCACCTGAGAAGCTATTCAATACTTTGCTTTTTTTCTTGTCTATGAGGCCTGTTGAATAATGTTTTTGATGAGGGCATTTGCAATCTGACAATCTTTCTTAATCATGTCCTTCTCCCCACCTGCTAAACCAAGGTCTTCCTTTATGCTCCTCTTTTTCATCTTTAATTTAACTATAGCGTTGTTGACAACCCTAGTGGTACTTTTGTGAGCCAGCGTGTTACAGACAATTGAGATTTTTCAGTTTATATATTGTGCGTTGTATCCTTCACTTCTTTGTACTTGACAATTAAGAAGTTAATTAATTAATTCTGAGCATAATTCAAAACTACATCTAAGCACCACATGGTTTGGCATTAACTTGTACATCCTACACACTACTACACACTAACCTCACTTTTTTTTTTTTTGTAATAGTTCAATTCATTTTTCTCAACGGAAACTATCATTGTTTAATCTCTTCCCCATTACTTTTGAACGGTACCTTTGCCCTTAATTATTTCTCTGACCATTCTTATTATAAGTTTCATTTAAAATTATTTATTAGTATATTTGTGTTGGCCAGGCTGTATATATTCTATGCATGTCGTAGTTCTGACATTCACTTAGCTGAAAGTCCTCTAGTGAGCAACTTTCTAGTCCCTGACCTATGGACTGAAGCTGTAGATGAACAGCTAAAACGATCTTTCATTTTTCTCTGTAAAAATCACCTACCTTTGTGAAAGCTTTTAAACCACTGATGATTACCTTATCTGACATGCATCTCATGGAGGATACATTTAAAACTAAAAGCTCTCCCGATGGTCATAGCTACAGCTCACTTCTTTCATTCTGTTTGACATGCAAGACATGTCTTTATTTCAATCATGACTTATGACTGATACTTCAATGTAAAAAAAAAAGGCAGCATTTCTGCTCAAAATAAATCATGTAGCAATTTTTCCACCTCCTGTAGTCTGCAGGTCACACTGCACAGTCACTTCTTAATAGCCATCATATTTTATCCTTGTTTCTACTGAAGTGCTGTGGTTATGTTAAAATCACTTTCTAGGGCTGTAAGATCATAGATGGCTTATAAAATCTTTGAATATAATTTTCATTTTCAGCTGAGAAGAGGTATATTGCTATCCATTGCTCAATGACATTTTTAGCCCATTGGATGCGTTTTATGGGCTCATGTAGTCCCTGGGTCTAATGTAGTTCAAGGCACTTTAAGACCATGCTAAATGAAGTTGTGTAAATGGCAAATCATCCAGTGTGATGATGATAAAAAGGAAGATTTGGCCACTTACAAGTCTAACTTCAGACTTGAACACAGAGTAGGGTTGGGGTTTACTCATATTGAATTTCAGAGTATACAGAAATGATATCCAAGGGGAATTAAGAAGCCACTTATATGTGAGACTATCTGTATACAATTCTCTGAAATATTTCTTATGGCAGTGTTCAGGCTAGATCCCAAGTAGAGTCATCTAAAAACCCAAATTCAAGATAGCTCATTGTGAATAATTTTCCTTGATGATCAGGAACACATTTTCATTTCCAAAAATATATTCATTAGCAGTTACTATTAGATTAATTGCTTATTTATCACTGTTAATTGCAACTATCGAAAACAGATTTTTCCTTCCACACCATATTTATAGAGTGCTGCAATTTATAAACTCTTTAGGCCTCAACCCCAGAGCATGTACCTGCAGGTAAACCTGCAGTTCCTTACACAAACCACATCTTTATTCTTTGGGCCTCCCCAAGAAGACCCCAGAATGTAACCTTCTATTTCTAAAGCATACAAGACAGTCATATTTGGAACAGTCATATTTAGCTGATGCTATTTTCCACGAAATTTCCTGGGATTTTTCCTAACATTTTTTGTATGGAACATGGAAATTCTTTGGTACTTTATGAATCTCCATTTCTATATATGGTGTGACTGCTTCAAGCTACCCTTCATTTTTTCTTTTATATATATATATATATATGTGTGTGTAAAACTTATATAAGTTTCATATATATATATCTATAAGAAACTTTCTAAAAAAGTTTGCAGGTCTGTATGAGGAAGCAGATCTTTTCATTTTTGTTTACTGTTGTTTCATTAAAAAAAGAAAACAAAATAAAGTATCTGAACTTTTAATGAGACATTATATGACATCTCAGTATTCTTCTACTTTCAGAAACTTATTTTTCATTTTCAGATTTATGTTTATTACAACAGTTTAGTATAAGTATAGTCTCATTACTAAGTTTATTGTAATATGTAATTTTTCTGTATTTCCAATTTTCCCCTCATTAGAGAGACATTAACAACACAAAGGCACAATTTAAGGTTCATTAAAGCTGGGAGCAGAATAACTCAATCCCAGGTTCAATTTTTCTCTATATATTGTTTTGTAGCTAGGGTTACACAGCACATGAAGTCTTTATTTTCAGTGTGAAGGAAAAGAAAATTCTTTCCCATTTCTTTTTATTATTCTTTCTTTCTTCCTTCTTCTTTCTTTTTTTCTTTTAAATATAACTTCCTTTTTGAAAATAGAAAATACCTCTTTTTCACAAGCCATATGCTGGAAATGGATTCTGCCTTGCTGCAGTTAAGCCATAACTTCTCCTTTCACCCCGGTCTTTGGCTATGTCTAACAACCACTGCTTGAAGTCAAAGACCTGATCTGCTCCCTGCCTAAAAAGATGACATCAAATCAAAACTGTTCCCTTCCAGAACAGAAGTGCAGAATCCCTTGAATCCTGTCCGTCACTGAGAGTGCCAATATCTCTTTGCCTTTTTCCTTTCTTAGCATCATCTCAATAGCTCTCTTTGGTCAGGATTCTCCGAGTCTTCCCTAAACACATACAGCCTTTCTTTATCGCTATAGGTTATTTCCACGTGGATTCCATCCTGCAGTGTGAAAGCTATCCATTACACTTATTTTGGCTATTCTGCTCTCTAGGTAGCATTTACTGAACATTTACCTTAACTGGACTTCATATGTCAGGAGGCATATTCCTCATAACAGAGTAATAAATTCCTACTGACTGATACTTTTTGTGATGATTTTTAATCCTCAGTTGTGCTCTTGTTGGTCCTTTTCTGTCTCATTAGAGAAATGACAGCCACACTTGATATAAATGGTGCCAACCATAAGTCAGTTCTTTCTACTGTGTCTCCATTGACCTTTTTTACCCACTGGCATCTCACCAGCAGAATTATACTTCGTCTTTGCCAGAAATTTCACAGAGTATTCAGTCCCCACTCACATTTTCCTGATATTTCCCCTGACAAAAGCAACAACATCAATGCATCATCGTTTGCTTTGGTGGAATTATATATGTGTGGAAGGAAATTGAGGTCTCAAATCTGCATATAAGGATACAGATTGGAGTAAAGTCAGTCTTGCAGGACTTGATGGTAGTGTGTGTTTCCACATGAATTTAAAATCAAATATCCTATGAGCACATTATCTTAACTCTATCAAAATTAGCCATAGTCTAATTAACCTTTTCCTAAGTTTAGAAAATGAAAATAGACAATATTTTGAGGAATTGAAATTTTAATCAGGGATTTCTTTCAGGGAATAAATCTCAGTGCTTTTTTAAATTAGTTCTCAATAGACAGCAAGGTTGTGTTATTACTGCAAAGGAATATCATTTGCGGGAAAAGTTGCTGAGAAGCTGATAAACACAATCACACTTCTCTTCCATATACAGTGATCATCAGATCTGTTCCATTGCTATGAGTAGACAAGAAATCCTGAGCTTCTCGCTCCCCAGGTGAGATCACCTGGACAGAGGAACACTAATATTCAGCCTTTATTTATACAGTGTATGTTTGCAGTTTACATATATCTTTGCTTATATGTAATTTTGATGAAACTACTTAATATGTTTCCAGTACTGTGCATTCCATTACGTTATAGATACGGCTGCTTGCAAGAAAGCAAGGTCTGTCTCATCTGGAGTATGACTCTCCAAATTTAACGGAGCCCTTTGCAGAGAAGGGGAAACAGAGATGTTCTCTTCTTCCTCAAAAAAAAGAAAAAAAGGTGAAATTGCTGAGCTTAAAGGAATATTCTGAAGCACAGAGAGAGGCAGGAAAGGAGAAACACATTGAAGAAAGAGCATAAAGCAGCAATAGAGACTGTGAGACTTCTAAGAGAAGTGAGGGGCCAGCCCACAAGAGGGAGCAGAGCCACAGCCAGGGTGAAGCTCAGGCTGCAGTTTCAAGTTACCTGAAACTGGTAGCCTGAAATTGGCAGAGGAGTTAATCCTGGTCCTTCAGCTGCCAATCTCAGAGAAAAGGGACATAGCAAAAAAAAAAAAAAAAAAAAAAANAAAAAAAAAAAAAAAAAGCTTTTTATCATTGACAAGTTAATCTTACTTACATTGTAACCAAAGTATTGACACAGCCAACACAAAAGAAACCGCAAAAACATTTGTCTGAAAGGGCAAGGGAAAAAGTAGGAACAATTATTTCAAAAGCAAATATTGTCATATCATAATTTATTATTTTCTATTCTAAGCAGATCACTTAATTAAAGACTGGAAGCCTTTTGATGTCCTTTCCGTAATCATTTAAAAGATAGAGCTGGAGGATATTCCAGTTCCTGGCTGCAGTTAATCTGGGTCCAGCAAGGCAAACTCTGTGCAGCTGCCTTTAGAGAGGCTGGTAGGAGACCTGTCAGTAATAGAAGATGTCCACAGTAACACTATGACTTTTCCCGGTAAATTACTGGCCACTGAATTCCAGCAAATGGGCAGATGCTGCTCAATTTCATATAGTCTTTTCTTCCAGCTAAGACTTAGAAGAAAAATGTCCTTGTCTGCTTAGCCTGTTCTTCAGCTGAATGAATATTCAGTTTAAATAATTACCTACTGAGATACAAACTTATTGCAGCAGCAGTAAATAAGTTATCACCATCAGTATATCTAGGGATCCATTAAATCTAGTCAAAGTCAGAGAAAGCACAGCTTGAATAAGAATAGCCAGCATGGACTGCAATTACTGAGAAACTGACTAAATCACTAGAAAAAAAATTCATCATGTTTTGCCAAAACTACATGAAATAGATTTAGTGGGCATCACAGCAATATTCATTCTTGCTGTATTTCCATTACATCCAGCCATTTCACATGGGGGATACATTTGGCTGGATTTCTTTAGATTTCCAGAAAGTGCATTACAAAACTCCCATATCCCATCTGGAGTTATTGTTGAGAGTTGACAGAGGTATAAAATACAACAGCTGGGGGCACAGAATATTCAGCGTAATCTAAAGTATCTGACAAAAGGAAATTCCTATAGTTGCTTTTTCAGCAAGCTAAAAATGAAACTACATCTACAGAGAAACTGTAGGATACCACTGAGACCAAAATGGAGGTGCGCAGATTTGCACTATTTATCTAAAGGATTCCACAACCTGGGAAAGGAGGCAACAATATCTGAATCTGCTGTTGATATGAAAATGATACTTAAATTCAGAGAGACAATAGATGGCAAGGAACAATCGACTAGCACAGAGAACTTTTACCATTTAAATCTAGCACCTGGATTAGCAGATGGCAAATGCTGCAGCAGAGATAAATATACATGAATTGATTATGCAACAAAGGAGCAAAGAGGGAGAAGGCTTGAAAGTGCTTGAGCATACTGATCAAGACACAGAGCATGTTAGTAGAAAATCTCCCAAGTTTCATTTAATTTTGCAGATGGCTCTGGGTAAGGAACAAGTTGCCAATTATTCTAGTTTTGGTAATGTTGTCGAGTTTATTTCATGCATGTATGTGTAAATCATCTTGCTGTGTTTGGAACAGAGAAATGTAAACAAGCATACTAGTATTATTAGAATAACCATGTGTTTGACCAGGTATTTGCCTATTAAGATATTTTAGTCAGGAAACAATGGAGACTACCTTTATCATGAGTAATTTTTTATATCACTAAAATATATATGCTGAGATATAACTTGGTGAAAATTCTGAAACCATTGAGATTAGCTAGTGAAACTTGGATTTCTTAAAAAATTCACTCTCTACTGATATGAACTGTTTCTCATTAATATTTTGTTTTACTTCCCTTTGACTCATGGATTTTTTTAACAGATGCAGGTGATGTGGCTTTCCCAGTTCAATCTGAAATATATTATACTGCATCATGAGACAGCCTGTGAGACCATCAAAAGTACAGTCCTTGTTGGATGTACAGTTATTAATTTCAACCACATGTAGAAGTGCTAGGTCTTAAAAACAGGAGGTTGTTTTTTTTTTTTTTTTAAGGTATCTATTAATCAAGTCTTAAGACAAAGCATATACATTACCGGCAATCTTGGGCAAGGTAATGATGGATAACAGTTGTGACAAACTGAGGAAAAAGGAAATTTATCCCATTGCAAAGGGCTAGAGCAGTGCCAAAGCTTACATGGATATTAAAATACATTAAAATGTATAGGGGGAAAATCATTAAAGACAATTATATACAAAGGTACTGCTTCTGAATAAAGATAGCCATTGATGGAAACTGCAGAAGTATCCTATGGGGGAATCATTCTAAGTTTGTTCTGATTTTGTGCTGGACATCCACTGTTGGCCACTATGACACCATAGCAGGTTAGCAGGATCTTTGGTCTGATTCAGGACATATATTTTTCTGTCCTTACATCCCTAAACTTTATTGGAAATGCCTTGAATATAAACTTTTGATATAACCCCCCACTTCTGTCTATACTAACAATAAAACCCCAGAAAGAGAAGACTTCATAAAAACTGAAAACTGTGGAAAATAAGGCACTTCTTATTTATCTTCCAGAACTGGTTAACTGGTTGCATTTATTTTTAGCCAGGAGCAGGCTGAACTACCTTTCTTGACCTAGTTCACCCATAAAAAATCATTATGAAACATGTGCCTGTAAAAAAATGAATGAGTCTGACTCCTTATGAGAACAAAAGAACAAAAAAAAAAAAGTGTATGGAAAATGATTCTGTTCATACAGAAACTCTCAACAGCAGTTCCTCCTGGACACCTGGAATTTTCACAGCCCTGCTGATCTTACACAGAGATTACTTTTAAGCTGTTCTGTCAACTGGAGTCCAGCTGAGACTTTCCTTTCCTGAGGAAACAGGCCAGCCAGCTTCATGATTGCTGAAGAGCAGCTATAGAGCCAACCCAAAACGGATATGCATGTATGGTTTGGTTTTCTTCCAACTTAATCTCCTTCATGTATTAATTTATTCTGACATTTTCTTAAGGTGAGTGATCTGGATGCATTAATTGGCATTATGCAAATGCTTACCTAGTATAACAGAAAATCTTCACTGTCTGCAACCTAAGATTGTGGAAAAACGTTATTATATAGGAATAGTCTCCCATTATGTAGCAAATAACACATCAAAAGTAATTTAGATAGACACCTGAAGTGGTATAGATTTAGCTAATCTTGCTTTATAGGAGGAAATGGAGTAGGTATCTTCCTCAGGTCCCTTCTGCCCGGTTTTCTATAACATTAGTAAATCTAATATGAAAAGTGAGAAATTATGATGCTTTAAGGAAGCTAATAACTTTAATTTTGCAGGGTTTGTTCAGAGCTCTTATTTAAAAATAAATTTCCACAAAATTTTTGTCTTAGCTCAAAAGATGCTTTAATTGGGGAAAAATAATTCCAAAAAAAGTTTACTTTAGCACAACAACAAAGACTGCTTTGAAATGCTGCTCTACTATATCCTACAACAACTACCTCATAGACCTCAAAGTAATCAGAAAAAATATAAAAAATGATTTTCAATCTTTTTAGGAATAGTTTCCTCTACTCTTGACCTGTAGATGATGATACAACAGTCATTTAGAGTATTGTTTACTCATATCTCAAGATGAAGAAAAAGACCTCTCATATGAAGCATCTCACAACACAGGAAATTGGTAACACTCAAATCAACTGCGTGATTATTGCACATAAAAACAACTCCCATAAAAAATAGTATTGTGCTCCTGCATCAACTGTTTAAGAGTATTCATGTCTCTAGCTACATATGCAACATTCTCTCTTACTGCAGTGACCAAAATACCTGAGGGAAGAATGTAAAGAGGATGGGGCCAAACTCTTCCCGGTGGTGGCCTGTGATAGGACAAGGGTGTAATGGGGAGAAATTGAAACACATGAAGTTCCACCTCCATATGAGGAAGAACTTCTTCGCTGCGAGGGTGACAGAGCCCTGGCACAGGCTGCCCAGAGAGGCTGTGGAGTCTCCTTCTCTGGAGACCTTCCCAACCCACCTGGAGGCCACCCTGTGCCACGTGCTCTGGGTGTCCCTGCTGGAGCAGGGGGGTTGGGCTAGGTGATCTCTAGAGGTCTCTTCCAATCTTAAGCATTCTGTGATTCTGTGTGATTCTGTGAAAATGCTAACACATGGAAAAACCACCACCTGAGACAACTGAATAAATGTTAAATCGGAGCACTGATTACTGAAATTAACTCTACTTCATTCCTTTCATTCCCATCTTCACATACAAGTCACATCACACTGTTGCTCTTTTTAGCATATCTGATAAGATCATTTGAATATGTCTTCCTGCATCTTTTGTAGCTGTTTCCCGAGTGCCCAGATCATTCAAGAACTGACAGATGCAGAGCACTCTCCTTGTTGCACTATGTGCACCTCTGAGCCTAATATGAAAAGAAAAAATGGTAAAACGCGGATTTATATTGTTTCGCTTGATTTTTGAGGAAGATCAGGAGCCAAGGGATTAAAAAAAAAGGCCTATGTAACTGGAAATAAAAGAAATGAGGACAGGAGGAACAGTCTTTGGTACAGGCAAATGCCCCAGGCAGCAGGTCAAGGCAGCAAACAGTCCAATATCCAGGCCAAGCTGCCTACTGTATCAGTGCTGAAAAGCAGCATTACTAACGCTTCCCTACCGTCCACTTTTGCCTCCCATGCAAGCAAGCCCTGAGCCTGTTCACTGAGGAAGAATCGAGTGGCCAAGTGAACATTATACCCAAGACATTGATTACCGTTGGATAAGGTAGAAGAACTTTTACCGCCTTTCCCCAAAACTCACTGACCCTCTCTAGCTCAGTGCGCAGCTGACCTTGCTCCAGGGCACAAGGAGCCTCCAGGGAGATAGAAAACCCAGGCTTATCTCTGTCTCTCCTACTCTATTGCTCACTGAAAATATCATCTAAAGAAAGTTGTGCAATCGGTGTTTCACCTAACCACAGTGAAAATAGGAGATGACGAAAAAGCAAAACAGAACAAACTCACTACTGGGGAAACTCCACAGAAATGATTCTTGGGCCTATCAAAAAACTTATCTCATGTCTCTCTGTTCCTGCTGTCTCATACATTAGGTCACATTCTTTTTATAGGGTCACAAAGAAGGATGTCATGGCATATAATTGGTAGCTATAAACACACACGAATATAGACACAGATGGGTTCTTCTTTCTCTTGGCAACCCCATCTTCCTGAATCAGAGCACAGTCTAACCCTACAACTTGTGCTAGGCATAGCATTTAGAAATATCTTCTTCCTCTTGAATGTATCCCAGTGTAGAATGTATCCCTTCTAGCACTGGCATCCCATTTGTACTTGAGCAAGCTCCAAGTGATTGGGACAGTATTCAAAACTGCTCAACTGTCAGCAGCAAACAAGGGGTCCAAGTGGAGTTTACTTGACAACACATCTCCAGCCTCAGGACCACCCCACATTTCTGCAGTCTTTGGCCCTCTTGAAGCATGAAGCATGGCTCGTGGCCGTATGACGGTTTTGATATGACACTTAGAAAGTTGGGGGGTTCAGCCTGCTCAAGGCTCCAAGTGCAGCCAATCGCTAAGGGAAAGTGAGTGAAGGTTTATGGTTTTGCTGGATCTGCGTTGCAGATTGTTACCTTTTGTGTGGGTGTATTTCTTCCTGCAAGTGACCTGCTGTTCCTCTAGCTAAGGTAGAGAGTCCTTGTCACGGTTCTTAACGCCATTATTACCACTTCTCTGTCAAACAGAGAACTCCTATCACACTTTTTACTAATGCAAAAAATAACACTTTCCTGCTAAGTGGCTCTGAAAAAAATCTTTATTTTAAATGATCCTACAGGACTCAAATGAGATGCTTTTCTGTTTCTCTGATTCCAAAAATGATTATGAGATTAAACAGCTGGATACATTTCTGTAAAAGAGCATAGGAGGATAGCAGTGCAACAAATAGTTGTATAGAGCTTCACTTCTGTTTCCTGTAACAAATGAATTGCAATACAATACTCAATACTTAAAATCTCAGATTTTAAGTAAGCAGTTAACTTAATCCTTGGTACACTACAAATCCAGACCTTTTACAGAAATTGAGAGCCTTGCAAGATATATTCTAAAAAGCAGAAGTAGAAACACAGTTTAGGCTTGGAAGTGCTGTTCCGAAAAGTAGTCACGCGGTGGCAGTGTGACTTCTTGGTCTTCAGTGGGGTTTCACTGACAGTGAAGAATTCACGTTTCCTCTGTGCTGTTACCCAAATAAAACTAGGATAGGTCAGATGTAGACATAATCCACTTATTCCTGCCATATTGTTTTACCCTTGTATATAACATTTTGAATCATGTTATCCAAACTCTGTATAAATAAAAGCAAAAAAAATGACACTTTATTTTCTCTCTCTTCCCTGAGAAACAAAAGTGAATAATTTTGTGCACATATAAGAGGGAGTCCTTGTTGGTGAAACATTTCATGTCTAAACTAAACACTGCAATGTTTACTTATCCTAGTTTTTTTTTAAGCTCCTTACAGCGCAGATGAAAATAATCAGTGTCCAGCATATTGCCAAAACCAGTCTGAACAATCTAAGTCATAATATAGAGGGAAGGTAATGGAGGAAAGGAAGGAAGAGTAAAAGAACCAAATATTAAAGTCTAATATATTACTTGAGTGGGACTTCTGATGAAGTTGCATGGATTAGGCAAAGCACACCTGGAGAGGACAGCAACAATCTGTATAATGAGATTTGTGGTGAGCTGCTTGAATCCAACAGATATCGTTTGCAATTCCTCACTTCTTAGTCACTAAATGCATCAAAATTAAATCTCTTTTTCAAAAATCTATTGGGCAAAATATCCAGCACAAATTGTTATCCAACTACAACTACAACAATTGGCACTGGTAAACTAGTTGCCTCTAAAAAAATTTTTTTTCAAATAAGTGATATTTGCAATTCTGTGAAAAAGTTTTAGCAATTTTTGCAACTCAGATTTGTAGATGATCAATTTCTATTGATGGAGCAATCAGGAACATGACATTGATTTTCTTTGTGGAAAAACAAAAAAAGTCTTATTTCATTTATCTTTCAGATCTTGACCAAGCATTGACAGAAATGCTGTGCAGGTAAAATTCTTTCTCCTCTCTGCCCCAGACTTTCCAGTTAGGATTTCTAGTTACAATGAAGGAATTCTGCCTCGGAAACCTCATGAAAGAGCTTAAGGCCCAGGGCAAACTGCCATTCCTTTTGACACAGATCTCACAAACATACATACACATACTCACAAGGTAATAACAATTCAATTTCTTCCAACACACTCCGTGCTAATGCGCAAAGAATCTGTAAACCTGTAGGTGTGTCAGTGGCATCTGAGGACGTCTTTAACAAGAGTATTTTCTAAATCCTGAATCCCTTTCAGATGTACTTTGTGCGTGAAACCAAATTGGTTGCAGCTATAAAGACTAATCAGAATTCATGTCTGTGCTGGAGTTCAGGAACGGAGGAGAGGGCAGAGAGGAGGAGGAGGGGAGGAAATGTTTCACATTTTTTAAACTGTTTCCTAATCTCCTCAGAACTCCTCACTCATATATGCCTGTCTGTTCCTGATGTCCTGGGAGAATGCTGTATCTATTGTTTATTGGAAATGCTTTTGTGACTTATCTGTGTTTCAGTAAAAGGTCCTAGCATAGTTTCTAACATAGCTGACATTCCTGCCTAGCCATGATGTGTCTTCCCCATTGTTTTCCCTGCCTTATCCTGCCCATCCTATGCTGCCACTTCTCGGCTGCATTCTTCTGCCTGCTCATCGCAGTTTCACCACATACCTCTGTCTCCCTCCTCTCCACAAATCCCCGATCCTCTTCCTACTGGAAGCCTAGAGTTTATCGCCAACACTTTTTGTTCCCATGAGTGACCTTCCCTCCACGTTAGGAAGAAGTGCGTCACTCCATTTCTCTTAATCACTGGGGCTATTTTCACATTTCGTACTCGGCCATTAACGTGAGCTCTCCTGTGACACACCATGTTACGGCAAAAGGGGGTGACATTAGCCAGACTGAGGCACAGGAAAGGCCAGAGCTCCCTCCCCCTGCTAAAGAAAAAAAAAAAAACAGAAGACAGACAAGGAGTAAATCCGGGCAGAGCCAGGAGGATTCTGCTGCCTCGATGTATGTCAGAATTCCCTGGAGCCCTGAGTTTTCAGGAAATAAAGTGCTCCAGTTTCTTCCTTTATGATATAACCTGAGTCAAGGATGGTCCCAGTTCCATTTTTTCCCCAGGTTTCTTGGAACGACTGTCATATCTAAAGTACTGTTAAAATTAAACTGTACTAGCTCATTTTGAGACTCACTGTTTTCTGAAACAGCCACAAATTAGGTTAAAAGCAATATGCATTTTTCACTAGGTCTTAAGACACATCACCTTTTCTATTAAAATACCTGTGTTTAGTTTGTCAGGGATCTTTTGGAACTGTGCTACCCCAGATTGTCTTTTTTCTAAATGTGAAAGTCTACACTTTCCCATCCACAATACACTGCATGTTTCATTTTACTCCTTCTTGGTGTTTGTTTAAATAACAAGTCCGAGTTCAGCTCTGAGGTAACACGAGAACTGAAGTCTTCAACCTGCCCCCATTTACTAAGCTTTATTTCAGTGCCGGAGAGGTAGTTTATGACTGAAAACCCACACACGAACAGCTGCAGGAGCAGACCCCGGTGGGCTTTTCCAACCTTTTAACTGTGCAGTTGCACCACCACCTCCTTAAAACACACTTGAGAGAAGGTGGCTGCATTTCACCTCTCACTGCAAACCCTCAATACAGCATGAAAACCTCAGATGAGCACGAGGGCCTCCCAAAGCAGCAGCCCTGAGCCTGCCTGGAGGAGTCGTGCCTTCACCACTGGGCACCGTTGCACTTAAAGCACAGTCTCACACTTTCGGCTTCTAGGTTGAAAGTTTGCGTGCACGTGTGTGAAGTGCACCTCCATGAAAAACAGATAAACATGCCATGTGATGCCAAAGATTGATAATACAAGCTGCATCTGGGCAAACAAATGAGAAGAGTTATGAGTGTGTATACATGTATATATATGTATGTGTGTGGTGCATGTACACAGAGAGAGGTTTCTGTGAAGGGTAAATATATGCATACATATGTGTATATACATATATATGTGTGAATATATATATGCATTTTTATGGGGTATACATATGTGATTCATAGAATCATTATTGTTGTAAAGGACCTCCAAGATCATCATCTCCAACTGTATACCCATCACCATCATGTCCCTGATCCCTAATATCCAACATGAACCTTCCCTGATGTAACTTGAGGTCATTTCCTCTTGTCCTATTTTCAGTAGTTATTTTGGAGAAGAAACCGACCTCTGCCTCGCTACAACCTCCTTTCAGGTAGTGGTAGAAAGTGATAAGGTCTCTCCTGAATGCGCGTTATGTGTGCGTATAGGTTTCTGTGGGATGTGCACACATATACATATAGAATCATAGAACTGTTAAGGTTGGAAGGGACCTCTAGAGACCACCTAGTCCAACGCCCCTGCACACGCAGGGTCACTTAGAACACGTGGCACAGGGCTGCATCCAAGCGAGTTCTGAAGATCTCCAGAGAGGGAGATTCCACAATCTCTCTGGGCAGCCTGTTCCAGCACTCCGTCACTCTCACTGCTAAAATTTTTTTCCTTAAGTTCTTGTGGAACTTTTGGTGTTTCGGTTTGTGGCCATTACTTCTAGTTCTGTCAGTGACCACCATTGAAAAGAGGCCAGCCCCATCCTCTTCACTGCCTCCCTTGAGGTACTTATAGACACTGATTAGATCCCCTCTCAGCCTTCTCTCCTTCAGACTGAACAGGCCCAGCTCCCTCAGCCTCTCCTCATAGGGCAGATGTTCCAGGCCCCTGATCATCTGTATAGCCCTGCGCTGGACTCTCTCTCATTTCTTGAACTGTGGGGCCCAGCACTGGACACAGTACTCCAGATGTGACCTCACCAGGTCTAAGTAGAGGGGCAGGATCACCTCCCTCGACCTGCTGGAGACGCTCTTCTTATGTGTGTGCGTGCATAGAGACGATCCTCTGCCGGGGCTTTTCCTGCTCCCTGAAGCCTCCCTCAGGGCCCAGGGGCCGAGCGACAGGGCCGGGCGGCGCCGCCCGCCCCGGGGCAGGGACCGCCCCGCTCCCCGCCGCCGCGGGCGGCCGGGGCCTTG
>VWPW01025295.1:142666-186619 GCA_013389825.1 Crypturellus undulatus
GGCCGAGCGCGGAGCGGGCGCAGGCGGCGGCGCAACAGGTAGCTCGGCGCCCATGGCGGCCCGCGGCGCCGCCGGCGAGCAGGGCTACATCCGCACCGTGCTGGGCCAGCAGATCCTGCGCGAGCTGGACAGCTCCAGCCTGGCGCTGCCCTCCGACGCCCGCCTCAAGCTCACGGGCGGCCGCGCCGGCGAGGAGAAGACGCTGCGGCTCCAGCGGCAGCTCCAGCAGACGCTGGCCAGGAAGAGCAGGGGCTCCCTGGTGAATGGTGAGTGCCCGCCCCGGGACGGGATGGGACGGGATGGGACGGGACGGGACGGCGGCTCCCGCCTCACCCCGGCCGGCTTGAACCGACCGCGCCCCGCGGCGCCCAACGGCTCCCAGCGGCTCCCAACGGCTCCCAACGGCTCCCAACGGCTCCGGGGCCGCCTCGCGCCAGCACCCCCTCTTGACACCCGTTTCATACAAGTTTCCCTTCTCAGCGCCTGTCATAAAACTCTGAGCTCTGTTGTGCTTCCCCCCCCACCCCTTCTTTTTCTTTTTCTAAGTGAACTAGTTGTTTCTCCCTCCTGGCCACTCCAGGCTGTGTGAGAGAAGAGTTGAGGCTCAGTTTTTCCAGTCCTGTAACTGTTTTAATGTGCTTATTTTAAAAAGCTTAGTTTTACCCACAGGCACTTGTTTCTAAATTAAATGAAAAGAAATGTCGGGAATGGTTTTCCTTATTTTTACCAGGAGGTAGAAGAAGATTAACTAACAGGAGCTCTGGCAAAGTAATCCTGGGGATTTTCCTTATTTTCACCAAGAGGCAGAAGAAAATGAAGTAAAAGGAGCTCTGGCAAAGTAACCCTGGGAGAGGCGTAAACAGGAAACCGAATGATAACGCTGCTGAACTCTTTATTTGCCCTGTTCATTGATGTGCGCAAAACAAATCAAAGTCAACGGCTTTTACGCTCTTGCAGGCAGCAGGCCGGATCCTTATAGGGTTTATAGGTTTATAGGTTCACTGTGCAGCGATACTTGTCCTGCAACAGGGTGCGGGCCCTGGTGGGTGACTTTGTCAGCTGCCGAGGGGCTCAGGCAAGCTCTGGTTGTTCATCTTAAACACAGGATTAACAGGGAAGAGATACATTGTTTTTAAAGTAAGTCCAATCTGAATAAATATATATATATATATCCTTAAAATTTTGCTCCTGTTTTTAAATAGGATGATATGAATGATTAACAGGTTATTACACCATATTGCTCAGTTGTCATTATGGAAACTAACTTTTCTTTAAAAAAAATGAGTAGAAAGGTTTTTTTCACATTTATAAATATGCTTCACTCATCTGTCTTGTCAGGCAGAAGAATGTTCCCTTGTACTTTAGCTGGCTTCCATCTGACAAACACCTCATGACTAAAAATGAATACAATGCAGACATGGACATACTCAGAAAAATTAGGAACATGAATCACACAAACAAGTATGTGCAGCTCAGCAGTGTGCAGGTATACATGCAAGTCCTCAGGCCAGAAGCTCTTATTTGAACAAGTTTCTTAAAAATTTTTAATGTCTTTTTTTTTTTTCCTGATACTAGAGAGGGACTCTCTGGAAAAAAAACATTGTTTTGAGCAACAGTTAATGAATGAGATGGTGTCATGAAGCTGAGATGCTGTCTCTAAACCCTGCATCAAAATCTAGGAAGAGAAGTTCCAGCCCTCCTATTCCCCCTTAACTTCTCTGGGACACATTAACGAAGCTGATGGATTAGGGGATAGTTGTCTTAGTTAACTTTGTTTTTCTAAAGGTCAAGCATTTGGGCACTTCACATTTCTGAGACACCAGTACTTCTGTGCTTCAGAAACAGGAGTTGCAAATCATGTCTGTAACATGCAGTGTTTATGTACAAAAGGACTTGCTATTTTTCTTGTGCCCGATTCATTGTGCATTTTTAGTTTTACTGCAAAACTCAGGAAAAAAATGAAACTAGAATGTATTCTGTATATAAATAAATGTTTTATTTATAGACACACAATACTTATTTATATCTTTATGTATAGATATATCTATGTATCCATCTGTATCTCCATGTGTCAAATGCCTGAATGTGTTCAAAATGTTGACTTCCCGGAAAAAACATATGAATGTCTTTTTGTAAATCCAAATGTGTTTTTCCATAGAAAACTTATTCATTTGACTAATTTTTGAAAAAAAAAGGAGTATTTCTATATAAGCTATCTTTTTTTTTTTTAAAAAAAAGCACTATCTTAAAAGCAAAAAAAAAGCAAAATAAGATACTTTCAGCCAGAGCTTTAACCCATATTGTTGGAAGTCACAGGGAAAACTTTATAAAGATTTAAAAGGAGCAGGCCCCTGTGATACAGCTGTCCTATCAGCAGACAGATTTCAGACCCTGTTTAGCAAGGTACTTAGCGCATACCTAACTAGAGCACTCACATACATGCCTAAAATTAGACAAGCACATAACCACTGGGTATAAAAAATCAGTGGTAATAAAGGTCTTAGGTAGCCTACTTTGTGTGTATCCACCCACAGAGGGCAACGGGAATTCTGAAGCACAAGGTGTACAATATCTATAAGGCAGCATAATTTCTACTTAAAGTTTCAATTTAAATATGGCTGCTTAGCTTTACCCATTATCTTATAATGGAAAAGCACCTTTTTGCCTTCCTCAGTTGTATTGTTAGCTATTTTATGCCATTTTTCTCCCTTTTTTGTTCTTTTAAGATGTATTCATTTTTTCTTTTTATAGTGGAAATTCAGGTCATCTGCAGATTTATGCTTTGAGGATTCCTCCAGCTACAAAATGTTTAAAATTATGTGCTACCTCAAATCATTTTAAAACATTGTCAAACCTTTTCAAAGCACTAGTTTGCCAAGAGTGGCAACTTCTCCACTTTATCAGTTGCTATATCTTTATAAGTTAAAGGTTATGCCACCCCGAAGTAAATATGAGCCACTAAAGCAGTCAAATTTCTGAATGCTATTTAAAAATAGCATTGGAATTGTATATAGTTCAGAAAAAATGACATTCAGAATCACACATTAGGGACCAGTGTTTTGCATATATAACATTGACTATTTCGTGTATAATGTAAGAGTTGATAAAACCATATAAGTTTCTGGTTGCACTTGCCCCTGATCTTGTTCTCTCTGAGTTTTGGTTGGCTCTAAATTCTTTTGTGATAGTCATGTTTCTTTAGTGTAATGCCTGGACCAAAGTCTGCCTTCCTGTACAATCTTCTCAGTTTTGCTGCAGAAAAAGAGGGCAGAGTTTAGTAATGCGTGTTACAAAACCAAAAAGCCTGGTAAACTGCTGCCTGTGTGAAGATACTTACTCTGACCCAAGAGTGGTGGTATATGAACAAGAATTAAAAGATGACAAACCAGGAACACAGAATACAGTGAGTCTCTGGTGAGAATGTTATTACCCCTCAGAGCATGAGTGGACAATATATTCAATAAGTGGGCACTTAGCATACATGAAAATACCACAATCTTTCTATTTACAGGATACGATTCTGTTGATCCCTGCAATGTGAGGTTTAAATCCAAATGATGTTTTTTTTCTGATGGTAAAATCGCTGGAAAAGACTCATAACTGAGATATAGCAGTATACAGAATTTACAATGAATCTGATACACCTAACTCCACTATAGAGACTAGCTGTCTTCTTCTTAAATCATGTAGCTTAGGCACACATACCGTCTTCATGATTTTTGAAGGCCCCTCACACAGGGGACTGATATGATTGCAGTGGTGCCTAATACAGTTGGTAATCACTCTGGAGGAGCTTTCAAGGCCGCTAGAGGTACTTGACATATCATAAACAAAGTAACAAAGGAGATTTAAGAAGAGTCGCTGTGAAAATAGATAGGATCTTCTTCTCAGTCATCTCTTCAGTCTCCTTCCTTATAGTATAAATATTTTCTCAGCATTTTATCATAATTGTTGAGATATCTTTGTATGACTTTTATTTTGGCTGTGAGAAAGCTTGAAGAGGTTTTAGTTTTCCTCCACTACTTTGCCATATCCAAAAAGTCCGTGTTCCTGAGCCTATCTGGTTACATACTGGCAGGAAAGAGAGGAGACTGAGATAAAAGGTTCAGTTCAGTTGCCAGCACTTGGGTGTTGGCTGCTATCTGAGATGCCCGCAGTTTCCACAAAACCTGCATGGCTTGACAGACGTGACATAGAGCCTATAGGAAACCTGTCCTTTTCTTGTCTGTCAGCTGGAAATCAAGTGGGCTGTCTCTATGACATGTCATATAAGTTTGGACCCTATGGCTGATAAAATGAATCAAGTTTATAGTTTTTCAAGAGAGAGTTTTTGTAAGACTTAGACCACTCACAGTGTTCTCACAGTTGTGAGTTATATTATTTGTATATAACATATTATTTGTAACAGTGAGAAAAAAAAAAGGAAAATCCTTCAAGGCTTGCTTTCTTTTAAATCAATGCACTGAGTCCATGTAAGGGCTGCCTAATGATTTTTAAATATATGTAACACTGAAAGGTGTTTTATACTGCAGTGAAAAAAAAAAGTTGAAGGTGGCCTCACTGAAAGAAACAAGTCTTGATCGGATCACATGTTATGCAACTAGTAACTATTGAAGACAAAGTATTCTTGTTATCATTTTTTTGTCTAGTACACTGGCTTTTGGCACAAATGAACAGCCCATCTTACAAAAGATGTATCTAATAAGCCTTAGGTAAAATGTTCACTAAATATTTTCCTGATATGGTAAGCACAAGCAGTAGATACTGTACATGCAAAGCGAAGTTCCATGAGTTAATGTCTAATGTGTTGACCTCTGGTAGAGAAAAATGTTTCGTTTTACTGACAGTTCACAGAAGGACTGCAAGTTAAAAAAGAGAACAACTTAAAGCTACTGTTTAGTAAAGACACCTGAGTGTTGTGATTTCTGATTGACTGTATTTTGCTTTTGCAAACAGGGCAAATGTTAGATACATAGTTTATCCTAAACTAGTTCATGGACAGCTTTATAATTCTCCTTATTTTATTATTTGCTTAATAAAGACAGAGTTCAGAGTTTTCTGAAACTTAGAGAAATACCTTGATCAACGAGGCTTTCTGCTCTAAGTAGATAAATGTTAGAGAATTATTTCTCACTAATTAAAGTGAAATGGACAAAAATGCTAACTATAGTGGAAACAGATACATTATTAATATGTGTATGTGTTTGTATGTCTTTAAAGACTGCCCACATAAGAGTATTTTCATGGGTAGTGTTGAATAAAGTGAATCTTGAAGAAGCAGGCGTAGGCAATAGATTAAGATGGAGTCTTTTTGGCCACTATACTGACATTGATATGAGAATTATATTACACAGTTTATCTCAACATGCAGGTTTTTGTTTTCCATGTACATTGGCAGAGCTAAGCAGGACATTTTTGCAGTGTGAAACAAGTCACTCTCCTGTAACTACTTTGTCATCTACTTCAGTAGCCCTTAGGCTTTGCTGAAACACAAACTTTTAATGTCAAGTGGGAATTCTTACAATACAAATTATTAATTTGACCAAGCTGTATCATTCCAGTCTCATGACGTAAAGCTGAAATGAATGTGTCTTAACAAATCACCTAATGCATGTTTAATCTGTGTTGCAAGGCCAAAGCCAAAGAGCAAGAAAATGTGATTAAATAAGCAAAGTAACTGCAAAGTATGATTGAACTGAACCTCAAATTGTTAAACGCTGATGCACAGATGTGGTCTCATCCAGGTGGACACATGCTAGAGAAAATTATTCTCTTGTTTATCTTCATTCTTACCAACTTTTTCTTTTTCTTACCAACTTTACCAACTACAGTACCTAAAGATCAAAGATACAAGACTATTTAAGTCCCTAAGGAAACCCACCTAATAAATCCAGGAGCCTAACTGCCTAAGCAGAAAGCCTCAGCTATTTAACATATATACACAAGGGACTTTCAAAAATCCTATTAGGCATTTGTCTGCTTGGTTTTGGCACCATTTCGCGTATGAATCCTAATAGTTTTGGAAGTAGAAACTTCATCAATTTTGTCCACGCTAATGATTTGGTTCTCTGTTTCTGTAGTAGTTTAGACAGTGTCTACTATTTGGAAAATTCATGACCAGTTAGTTTGACTTCTTTGTTACTTAAACTTCTGCTTCACGCACTGGCTCTATTTCTGACAGATTTGGGGTATGTCTTGCCTTCAGCTTTTGATTTCTATTTCACCTCCTTAACCAGCTTGGTGTTTTTTATATTCCTGTAGGCAGATTCTCATAAAAAAATCTCATAAAAATCTCATAAAAAACACTTCAGCAATATCTGTTACAAAGCTTTAAAAATATTTTGTATTAATGTAAGTTCTTTCATAAAAGATGCATGCTATGCATGCTTTTTAATTAAAAGTTAAAGGAAGTTTAAAAAAAAAAAACTAGTCACAATATGCTGTTTTATTTCAAAGCTGAATCATACCAGGTGGACTATGGGCATTCTTTACTGTTTGTGGGATTAGCGAACCTTTCAGATACAGATTCAAAGTGTCATTAAGCTCCCACGAAGTTTTTCAGCTTCATAATTTGTATGCATAAATTGTAGAGTCTGGTCACAGACTGTTTGTGTTCTTTGGGTGAAATACTGAGAAAACTAATGAAGCACTGCTTGCTCCAATATTTCATTACGGTAAAGGCCAAGGAAAAGGAAATACCAGCAGCAGAGATAGGCAGCTATGAATAAAACAATTTATATTCAGTGCCTAGTATTTATTTGCAATGGTGTAAAATGGTTGTAAAAAATGCATCTCTAAGGTTTACAGTAGCATAGGTCTAAACTCATCTGCATAGATCATAAGGCTTTTAAAAGTTAAAAAGACACATCTTATGTAATATAAAAGGCCTGATGTCTCCAGAAAGCTTTGCTTAGCCATATTCTGAATATGATACTCTGAATACAAATATCCTTTCATCCTTTGTCTCTCTGCTTTTTAGCTAGTATATATTATTAACATTGTGGACCTGGTCATTTCCCTAGTATTATAAGCCATCAGTTATAGTAATATAATGTTTTATTAAAGTCTTACTAATCTTGGTCTTTATTACAGGCGGTTTACACCGTGCTTCCAGTGTTCCAGAACACGTTTATAACATGGGGATTACTGAAAATGATTTTGTACCAAGAACTCCACATCGTTTCTCATATTATCAATCAAACCAGGTGAGGAAAAAAAAGACAATGAATAAAAATAAATATAATATCATGTGTATAGTTTACTCAGTTTGTTAAATTGTGTTACAAAGTTAGATTGCTTGCTTGCTTGTTTACTGTTTAAAGGTTTTGCCTACTGGGATACCTGTCAGCATTTTTCAGATCTTTATCCATCCCAACAGGCTGCAGGTCAACCTGTTCAGCTACATATGTAGCTCAAAGTGGCCACAGGCTATGCTGTCACTTACCCAGCCGAAAACTTGCTTGGGGGAGCTCAAAGATCCTGTGAGGTGAAGAATGACAGCATGTTGGTTGTAGCTGGGAATATGATGAAAGAGTTTAGGGAACTAAGCATCCAAAAACATAGAAATACAAATTCCCTTCGCTTCCCCATGGCAGTTAAAGGGTTCCTTATCATTTTAAATAATCCTGTTGTAACCTGTTTAAGCATTACAAGAGTTTTAAGTGCTAGAGTCTTTGTTATATAATAGTATTTCTAAACTGTTTCAGGTTAGAACTCCACTTCTTATGGTGACCACACTTTTCTTGAGTTCATGACATAACTGCTAAGATAGATAATTGATTTTCTGCAGGGTTCGTGACTCTGGCTGTAACTAGTATGGACCCAGTTGCAGCAGCAGTCACTTCACTTGAAAATCAACACATAGCTCAATGGCAATGCTGCTGCATGATCAACATTAGTAAACTGAAGACAAATCAATTTGGAAATGGGAATATTTATATAAAATCCATCAGTACAATAGCTGTATGTGGAAGGTCCAGTTCTCTCTCAGCTCAAAGTCAAGAATGTTTCTGTGCTTATTCTCATTAAAGGAAATAGCCCAACTGCTGACCAGTTAATTAAGCATAATCTCTGACTCTGTATGGCTAGAAGTAGAACCACTTAACTACATTTCCTGAAACCTATACTCCTTTTGTGAGCACATTATCACCATCAATAGCTCTTCCATAGTTAAACTAAGGGTTTTCAGTCTAACACAGATTTGGTGGTTATGCACATGTATCATGTTAACTGTAGAAGTCTAGATCCTTACACTTTGTCTGCTAATGTTTATGCTTAGGCAGATACATGACATGTAGCAGAATCCGTTTCCATGTACAATTCTGATGATGTTCACACTTGATTTTCTTATTGTGTTAGCAGACCACACAGTTTTTATCTTTACTTTTTGGTTTGGTTTCTTTGCTGTTAGTTTTAAATGCTATGATCTTGCCATGACTCCTGTTCTTTTATGCATCCTTGAACAGGTGACTTCACCAACTGGCTGGAGGACAAATGGCTGGGGGACTAGAACCACTTACAAGTCAATGGAAGAGAGATCTCAAAGGCAACCTCTGAAGAGATTAGAGATTTCTCCCCAACGAGGCCCTGAGAGACTGGTATACGGGTCCAATGATTTTCACTATGACAGAGGGATTCAAGCTGAATTTTCTGTGAGGCATGGAGAAAGCAGGAGATCCAACATGACTGTCCCACCAAGATATGCTCGATCTGAGATTATTGGTTACACTTTTCAGGATTCGGTGAACAGAGGACGCTCTCTGAAAAGGCAGTCCCACATTAATGGCACAGTCTTCGATGGTGTCCATCCGAGCCCCACTATACCTCTGTACCAGCAGGGAGGCAACAGCCGCAGTATGACCAATCTTTTGGAGAAAGAGAACACCCAGTCCCCAACCAGCGCAACAGGACAAGTCAGATCACCAGTTGCGTCCTATTTGGGGTCTCAGAACAGACAATCTTTCAGGTCCAGCTGGCACCAAACTACTTTCAGAAGCACACAGAACAGGAGGGAAGCTTCTCACCCAGCTTCAGTAACCAGTGTTACTGCAGAAACAGATGGGAAGCGATTGCCATTGACAGCTGCCTTGGCAGCAGCCGGGAGAAATAGTCTCCTGACAAGCGAGCAAATCACCATCAATGGATCTCAGCTAGGGTAAGCATGATGAAGAATCTGTTCTGGTTCACAGGTACATGGGGACTTCAGTGTTGAAATGAATCTGTTTAAAAATAAGAGGAAGACTGCCAGCTACTGGTTGACTAGCCAGCACAGTGCATAAAATGTTAGTGCAGAGGACACAAAAAGCAGATTTGCTTTTAAAAATTCTCTTCCAATGCAACAGAGGAAAAGCGAAAAAATCAATGTATACATACATACTGCAGAGTCCACAGCTCTTGTTCAACTCTAGGACTCTGTTGCCAAAACTTAATCAAATTTATAACAGGACATGTAATAGATTCTGAGCAATATACAACTTAGATCATTACAACCTAAGCAGTAATGTATTGGCAGTTTGTGCTGATTTGTGCAGATGATTTCAACACTGATTCTCACTAGACTATGTCAGAAATCTGCCAGTGAAACAACTTTTGGTTGGCAGATTTGGCAACTTTAGAGTTTCTGGTTAAAAGTCCTTCATCATTTCAAGGGAACTTTTAGGTTTCGACAGACTTCAGTTAAAATGCACCATTCCTACATTGAGCACAGATTGGTCTAAATTTCAGGACCCTAAAGCTTTTCACTGCCATGAGAATCTACAAACTCTGTGGACAGTCTTAAGCTGAGACTCTTAGTTCTATGGCAGCAATTTCCAGAGCTGCCCACAGAGTCCAGGAAGATTACTTAAAATGTTAGAAGTGTTCAGATTTTTTAAAAAATTATTTTTTTTCTTCTGAATTTTCTTTTCAGAGAATGTTTCGGAATTTCTATCACTTATTCCATTTTCAAAAAAAAAACAAATCTATCCATTGATGGTGAAATCCCCCTAAGAAGTGAATGCTCCTTTCATTTAAGAAAAAATCTGAATGTTTTGAGAGCTTTAAATTCTAAGTTTCAAGGGGCAGAGCAAACCATTGTGTAAACAGAAGATCATTGCTTACACTGTTTACTGTAGTTTATGTTGTTATTTCATAATCTGAATAAGATCCCAAGGTTTGTTATGTACATTACTTGAGGTGTTATTACTAACAACATTATTAAGAAATATCCTGTCTTTTTCATGATTGCATGTGTTCACTTTTCCAAAGGCAGCCTTTCTTTTCTACGTGTGTTACTATATTAGGTTAGACATCAGCTGATACCACTGCTGTGTTCAAATGAGATATTGCCTATCTTAAACTATATGTTGTTTGTTATGATTAATTTTACAGTCACGCCAAATATATAATCTTGTGCCCACATGTAATCTGGATCAGAACTTTTACTGCTTGGTGATCCAGGAGTTTAGAGAACTGGTATTAATGATATAACCCCCAAGTATTCAGTCTTCACAGCAAGTAAGTTCAAAAAAGACAACTGGGAGCTGATAACAGCTAATGATTTGGCAGTACTCATATTGAAACCTTGGAGGGCTTTCTTTCTCAAGAAGAAGCTTACAAACAGACGTACAACACATCTGACTCAATCACTTATTTAACTTGAAGTACATTCTTGAGAGCATTTAAGCCACAACCAGTTTTAATTTTGTGCAGGAGCAATTTTAGTTCTTGTTCTGCAGGTGTGGACACTGTCTCACTGCAGAGGTGTCAACGAAAGCACTTTTCATACCTGCACTGTATAAATAAACATCCATTTTCTGTCATTGTGCATGTGGCTTGCTTGAGACCATTTTGAATTCCAAGTGGAAGATTTGTGAGCCAGTGGAAACTTTTTGAACAGTGTAGTTCCTTAAGTGCCATTTTTTTAGTTCAGCTTTTGCTGAAAACTACAGAAGAAAACAATGGCAGACAAATGTTTGCAGGTTTCATTTATCTCAGCATTTTCAAATATCCATTTTGTAGTTTTTTCAAACTTTCTATGAAATACTTATCTCATACGATGAAAACAGTGCCAGAGGCTAGAGAAATGCTATTTTTTCATCTGCTGGTAGAAATAAATGGTTAAAAGCAACCTCATATCAAAGGCTTAGGAAAGCGAGTTCCTAGCCTGAAGCTGGGAGACAACTGCTCATGTAATCAGACCTGTGAGCCGTGACAAAATGATAAGGCAGCATGATGTATCTCAAAAGTTATCTACTCTGGTAATTAAAATGAAGTTACTGTTTGTCAAACTATTGTTTGGTTTAACAGCCATTGTTTGAAAGTCCATTTGGTTGTTGTCATTATACTTGTTGAATTACTATGTGCCTATTTGTTAGCGTTTACATTTTTTGAGGGTAGGAGGGAATCTTTGCATGGAATTCTCTTTTAGTGAAAGTTAGGGTTCTCTGATTTTTGTGAGTGCCATTGAGGGCCAAAGAATATATTGCATCTTTTAAAGTGTATTTATTATTATTATTCACTTTAGTGAATATAAATGTTATTCTTACCCAGTGAAGAGCAATCCTAGTACGAGAGTGCACAAGAGAGAGATTTTGGCTACCACACATGGAAGATATCAGCCATAAAGGGACTGTTCTGGTGAATCATGGGCTGTGTTCCATCTCAGTGTAGATCTACACATACAAGCACTTAAAAATTTGCTCTCTGGCCATACATCCATTTATCTCAAGGTAAAGGCTGGTGATGTTTGATACACCTTTACGGCTCTAGGTCATGCCTGCCTCCTGAGGCTGAGTCCCCACACAGATTTTCTCTGATGTCCCATGAGGGATCAGGAAGCAGTGCTCATGCGGCAGTCTTGGCCTTAGAAGGTGTGTTGATAAAGCCTCCTTCTTCACTAGTGATTGAAGTGACTTACTATTTAATACATCTGAGTTCTCTGCCTCTCCATAAAAGATGACTGAGATAGGTATAAGGCTTCCAAAGTTACTGCAGTGACTAACAGGCAGGCAGATGCGGGCACGTAAAGAACAGAGTCACAAAACACTTGTTCTTTTAGCAAATCTGGCTAAAAGAACAAGCTTGAAAAGCTTGTTTTCCTGTTCCACTTAAAACAATAAAAACAAGAAAGATGATCTGGCTTGTTTCCATTACTTTAGGATCTTTAAGTAGGTTCCTGCTCAGTATATCAGAATTGCAACATGGAGTTACTTAGTAAGTGCTTTGTTTTAGGTTGAAACTGAACTAAGTCCTGAAAATCTCGAAGTTGCAAGCATTGCCAAGACAGAGCCCAGGGTACTAGACATACTAACAGTTGTTGTATTTAATTTCACTTTGATTTAACCTTTCCATTGACATCATCAACACACTGCCCATTTTATTTCATGTTTCGTCTTTGTCTTGCACAAGCCTGCCTCACCTCCTGTATACCTGCATATTTGCTTGGAACACTATTTCAGAAGAGAAAACAGAAAATAACATGATTTATAACAAATGGAAATATAAAGGCATGTGAAAACCTCAGGATATATTTTATTTTGCAACATGAGAAGAGATACTGCTTTTTTTTTTTTTTTTACTGTCCTTGTAGCCATACTAGTTATCTTTTACCTTGTGAACAAACTCTGATAATAGCAAATGTTGATTGAGAGTGAAAGCTGGTACGGAAAATTCTAACAAAATCCTTTTCTGCCTCTGACCTTGTAAGTCACAAATATTTGGAGGAAAGCAGTCTGATTTCAGAGTGTTGATAGAAAGTCTATCTGTGAGAAATCTGCCTGATTTTCTCCTAGTTCATCTACCTTGCTCAATCATAGCCTTGGCAAACCTGGCAGTCCATTATTGGGATAGTCTCAGAGCTGAATAACCTAGTAACTCCTGGTGCAGGCCACAAGCACATGCTTTAGTTCAACATACTGTTGAATCAGTATTGAAACATTACATATTTCATTTTTTTTCTGAACATTTTTTCTTAATCTTTATCTTAGTTAAAAAAAAAGCTCAGAATTTGAACTTAAGTAATTTTTACCCAAGAATCTGTTTTTCCATAGGAGTTAATTGTGGTGAGATTTCTAATTTTACTTGCTGAGATGATTTTCAAAAAAAGTTCTAATTTTGGTAGCTCTGAAGCATGGATCTATTGCCCATGACTGTTGTTTCACTGTCCTTCATAAGCTGCCTTTTAGTCCCTGTCTGGCCAGTTTGTGATCTGATTCTACAAAATTATTTGGTTTCAGCCTAAAAGTAGAACTTTTTTTTTCTGGGTGGAGATTTTTGGAAGGAGAAGATAAGTAGAAAGCTCTATGACCATATATCCTAAAGCTACTGCATCCTGAATAATCTACTCAGTTGTGCCATGAATTACTTTATCTTCCCCCAAAATAGTTCTTGTGACTCCTCTTTCCATTTTTTGACATGATTGTCTAATACAATTACCATGCAAGGAAAAGTGTTGGCAACTTCAGGAAAGATGTATACATATACCTTAAATCCTACTAGAGGCAATGTACACATTTGATTTAGTGTACCGCACTTTCATTTTGTACCAACAGGAAAAGTCTTCGCCTATCTATTTCAAACTGGGGCAAATTTTATAAACTCAAAAAGCAAAGGCTCACCTGTACTGAGTCCAGAACAGAGAAACTGAAGAAAGACTTAAAAACAAATACAGCAAAGCTACCATCACATTAATGAGAAAAAGGATATATATCAGGATATTCTCAGCATCAGTAAAAGACATTATAATTTTGCTTTGGCCTTCTTTGGGTCTTAGTCCTTCATCTGATGATGTTTTCCATTTTGTTTTTATAGGTTCAGGTATGACTTACTTTATCCTGAACCTCTTGTTGTTGCAAAAACTCCATGTATGATTTTCTTTTCCCTGGCAACTTAGTACTGCTCAAAGCATTTCTAGTATTTTCTGCTACTGGGAAGGGAATAATTTTCTAAGTAAAACTAAAGCTTCTTGGAAATCCTGAACAGCCTGCTATTACAAGAAATTTCACAAGCTAAATGATGATTTTCTTTTCAGTCTTGCTTCACTCTTCTTATGTGTCTATACTTTAAGGAGCCCAGAAGGGGAGATGACTCTGGAGCATGCAGTCAACATACTGAAGAGTGAAAATACACAGTCACCAGCTAGGATACTCTCTGCAGTGACTTTCATACAGCATGAATGCTTCCAGAAAGCAGAAGCCAGAAGAAAAGTAAGTAACTATTTTTATGCTAGCTTCAATCAGGTAGAACAAATAACTTTCTATATTGTATGGCACTGCATGCCAATATGAAAAAAAGAGATATTTCAGGAAACCTTGTAGGATACCATTGTGGAATATTTTCCTTAGGCTGTGATGTTGATTTTTTCTTCAAATTCATTTAAATCGGTGGAATTACACTGACTTATGCCAGCAAAAGATTGGTCTTTAGCATTTGATAATAGGAAGCATGGGCATGTAGGATAAGAAGGAAAATCCAGAACTCATCCAGGCCTTCTGTAATGACAGATGTTTCTGAGTAGTTTTTTTAAAAGCCATTGTTTAGGATTCCATGGTCAAGTCATTTTTACTGCTCTGGCCAATAAATTGTAACATATCTCCTTTTTGTAATCTAAGTTAATTAGTTCCTATCCTATCTTGATGAATAAAGTGAAAAAATGTCTCTGTTTTTCTTACAATGTTTTTCATATATTTCAGGTCTACTAAGTATATATTCACTTAATTTCCCCTTTCGTTGGATAAACAAAATTCTCAGTCTTATGCATAAGACTGTGTAGTCTGCATGTCTTAATAAAAAAAATGGTTCAAATACTTCCCTCCCATTTTTGACTGCCATGCTGGCACCACTAGTACAGAAATAATATCTAAGCTTCAGGGCTTGCTAGGACTGCACATTAATATAGTGCATGGTTTAGTGATAAACCTCCTATAATTTCCTCAAAAGGGCATATCAAAAATACTTTCCTTTAAACTTCAGCATAGGACACAATTATGGTACTCTGGCTGGACAGTTCTGTATATTGATACATGAGATGGTTGTTTATTTTATTTTAACCATTTCAAAAGTTTCTTAATTTACTTTGTTTCATAACTTACCCTTTATTAGTTATATATAATCTCAGCCTTTTCTCCATATGCAGTGCAGTTAAGTGACTGTCCAGCATTACTCACTCCTGGTAGCTTTAACTTGCTTCACAGTAGATCAAAGCAGGTGAAAGAAAAATATGCTGCTTTGCAGAAAGCTCAGCAATAGGTTAATTAGCAGCCTTAGCTTCAGTCTCAGGACAAAGCTTCTGAAATGAATGTTTGAAGGTGGTTTATTATTCAGACATCTCCCAGACAGCTTCTCTGAAAATCAAATGGATGAGTAAAAGAGTTCAAACCAGAGCAGTCACCCTGGAGCCATCTTCTATTTTCCTGTCCATCCCACTCATCCTAGCTAAGTTTCTCTATTTAGTGCCTATCGTACTTTTTCATGTAGGCATTGTCTTATTCCTATGAAGCCTTTCAACATGCATTCCTGTCTGTGTCTCCTAATGTTTTATTCCCTGTTACCTGATAGTCTGCGGTACTAGTGACTTTTTCTTATGTCCATGTGGTCTTACAGTGTTTTGGCAGATCATGTCTGCTGATGAGAATTTAGACCAATAGTTTTTGTAAATTTGCACCATGTGGAGTTCAAATAGCACCACTTTGTTTTACAAGAACTATAGATGACTTACACTTAAAGTTACTAATAGAAAACTTGCATAAATGTTTAAAGAAAAAAAAGGAATCAGTATCAAAGAGTGTTTTATGTTCCATTTATTTAAGACATACATTTCTGTAGTTCTTTCTGATAGAATCTAGATGACTGTTGAAAGCAAGGGGAAGCAAGTTAGCAGTGCAGTAGCAGGAAACTCTACCTTTTATTCAACTGAATCAGAGGAAAGACAGGAAGGCAGTGTAATTTGACATGGCATGAAGGGCAAAAGATTTTGTTGCATTTCATTTCTTCCTTTTCCCAGCACCTGTTAGCCAGATTAAATTCTTTTTATCATTAAACTCTGAACTGCTCTAAACAACCGTATCACATTTCTAAGTAAGTCATTCATATACTATCGATTCTATACAAGGATGAGTTTGTCCACAAAACCATATGGTATTTTGATAAGCTGGAGGAAATCATCCTCAACTGTACATGAACATAAGTTCTTTTCTATAGTAAAATAGTTCCTAAAGAAACTTACTTATACCACATCACAGTTCACATGGGATTCATCATTTGCCACAACATGGAGAATTTGGAAACTATTTGTTTCCCCACAGTTGCTGTGAAATAAAAAGTCCTTTTAATTCTTAATTCATTTGGGACCAAAACCTTGTTTTTTAAAGAATCAAACATTGAAGAGTACTGTCTTTGTTAGATACGGGTGGTTCAGCAATTAACTATTCTATAGTATATGACAGTCTATATTTTGAAGTATACATTTACTTGACTTTTCTCAGTATGTCACAGAGAAGAAGTGCTGACTGAAATATGTTCTTTTTTAACACACGTTCAAAACACGCACAAAAGGTAACAAAGAAAAATACCACCTTTCCATCAGACTAGAGGCTAAGAAAAAAATAACAACTTGGCATCTCAGGAACACTCCATATCCACAAATCTCAAAACAGCTTATAAATATTCCATAGATAAATCTCAGACATCACCAGAAGTGCACCGTTACACTCCTGTCCATTTTACCAATATAGACACTAAAATACAGAGCAATTGAATGTCTCATCAGAGAGTACAAATCTGTGACAGAGCTGTGAGAGACCTAATTTAATTCCCTCACAATAATTATTAAAATATGAAGCTGTGGATTTTAACAGTGGCTCACATGAAAGCCCAAAAGTTACAGTCAGGTCAAATTAAAGATCTATATTTCAATTTTTTTCAAGTAGGAGTCCCTGCAGGTTTGACTAGGTTTTGGGATTTGTTCATTTGGGGTTTCTTTTGTTTGTTTTTGAAGTTTGTCATTTTCAATATTTAACTCTTCTCTGTTCTGTTTTGTTTCCTCGCAGGTTTTCTCACTTGGTGGTATCCCCAAACTTTTACAGCTTCTGGACATTCAGAATGAGGACATTCAGCGGGCAGCATGCGGTGCGCTGAGAAACTTGGTGTATGAAGACAATGACAACAAGCTGGAAGTGTCAGAGCAGAAAGGGATTCCACTCTTGCTCCATGTACTCCGATACAGCAAGGATGTAGAGACTAAAAAGCAAATAACAGGTGATGTTTTCTGTGCTTGAACAAGTAGTTTGCTGTGCTTGAAAGCATGAAGTGCGCAGGTAGTGCACAGGCTTTCTGTGTGAGGTGCTTGCTTGTTTACTTAGACCAGTGTTTAGTTACTAAGAACAATGACTTAAAATGACATTGTTACCTATTTTGTTGCCTATTTTAAGCTCCTCCCCTTGTTTTTAAGACAGCAGTAAGAGACCAGGAATTGCTGCTTTCCTTCTTAAAGCTTCTTCATAAATTACCTGTGTGCATGTGTTTGCAGGGAGCTCCAAGTCCTCAATATTCCAGAAAAGAAAGTGAAGGTCCACATAGCAAATCCTTCAGAACAATTGAAATGATCACTGATCTGGCCAGTCCCAGAGGTGCCCCAGACTATAAGTAATGCCCACCCATTACTTCCACAGCAGCTCAGTCCTCACTTTTTGACACTATGCTGCCAGCAGTTGTGTTGCTGATACTCTTGTTGGAGGCTGCATTGTATCTGTACCCGAGAACACTCAGATGGTGAGAATGGAAAGCAGGTGACCTACCCTCAACAAACTCTGCAGTCACAAATGTCTGCTTCGAGCCCTCTCACTCCTGCTACTTTACATCCCAGAATCTACCTTTGCAGATCTGTGACAAGCAGAAAACACTGTTGTGCTTCCTTTCTATGTGCTAGGGAGAGAGCTCCTGTGAGGACATCTACTTGATTATAAAGATTATATGGCACTTGATTATAAAGATCCTATCTGTCATGCAACCTATATTCTTGATTAAGAATCCTTACATTCTCACCTGTTTCGCTCCAGTGTCCCTGAGGGAGAACAGTGAAAAAGAGTAATAGCCCATTCTGATTTTGAAGGAAGATGGCTTTGGATCAGAAACCCTGTATTATGCCTCTTGTACATCAGTCTAGTAGGTGGAAGGCTAGGAGGAAATGGCCCCCGTTTATTACAAAGAAACCTGTGATTACTAGCCTGCCAGCTTTGCAGCAGGCAACAAAGGGGTGTGCCAGCCCCTTCCTCCCTGTACTTCTGTTTAGCTGTAGTGCATCTCTAGGAAATCAATGACCCACGACCCTTATTTATTTTAGTTGGCATGCAGAGGAAGAGCAAGCTTATATTTCACAATCTGCTGAAAACATAATGAGTAAATGAATGGGGCTTTATTTCAAGTGGTCTTTAAAGACATCAGATTAAAATAACAGTGCTTTAAAAGATGGAGGTCTCAAGCAGCCTTGCCTTGAAGCAAAGACATGTTGAGACTTTCTGCAATTCTGCATTCTTTAAAGTATTTGAGATATTCTGCTTCCTAAGCTGGGGAACAAAGCTTTTTATTGTTGACTCTTTTGGCTCAGTTCAGCAGCACTGTGATATTAAAATGTCTTAACGTTTTTCACATTCAGCAGATGCAGAATTGGGTCATTTGATAATTTATTGCATAGTGCGTTCTCAGTGCGTTTACACATAAGTGTAATGGTGGCTTGCTAGCAGTTCCCTCATTTCTGACAGAGTTTGGACTGTGACTATACAGATATAGGTATTGTAATTTTAACTGTGCTGTCCTTCACCAGCCTGAAAGCAGATGCAGAGACACCTTCCTTCTGCAGTTACTGTGTCATTGAACTTGAATATTTGCTTCAGCAACATACAACACACCAACAAAATATATAAGCAATAATGGATCGTATATTGTCATTTGCATTAAAATATTCTGATATATTTTTATGGTATCAGCTGCAAGAGATGACTTTAAAAATAGAAGAAAACCTTTGTACTTTGTTTAAGATCAAATGTGCAATCAGTAAGTAGTATGCTAAGTCACTTGGTGAAAATGGTGCTGGGAGGGATGTTTGCCAGCACCTGAGGCAACCTAACAAGCTCTGAGGGTAGAGAACAACCAGCTTGAATGCATTTCTCTTTAACCTTGCTTCAAGCCTCTTTCTCAGCCCACACTTCAAAGGTAGGCAAGGTGCATGCTGCAAAAGAAAAATAGACAGTCACTATGAAGCTTACTAAGGTCAGTATTCCAGGTGATCTCTGCCATATGCAGAGAAGTACTGTGCTATAAGGCCTTTCCAAACACAGTGCCTCTCTCTAACATAGTGCACTCCTTTGTGTGCCTCTCCTCTAAGATGGCTGGAGCACACTGAGGTGGACTCCAATCTGTTTGTAGATGAGTGGTGTATTATTTCCCTCCCACGTGGCAGACCTATTGCATCAGTTTCCCTGGATAATTAATGGCTCACCTACAAGTCTTTGTTTCTTATTTTTCCTTTTTTTTTCGTTACCTTTGGCTTTCTACAGGACTAGTGGGATATCATTATAGCTCTGCACGTGATTGCGTTGTAGTGTTGTAACAATACACTTCTAGGAAATGCAGAATCTTAGGAATTTCGTCTCTTAAGCATGAGAAGCTCATCTGTCTTACAATATCATACTTATTGGCTTGACTGCTTTGTAACTGTAAATTAGATATTTCCAGATGTGTGATGTCTGAACATTTTCCGCTATAGGGACCAGTAAAATATTTGTACCTGATAGTACTACACAGTTCTCACTGTGAAAGTGAGAGACATCTGTCTAAGGGTCAAAAGTGTGCGATATTCCCTAGGAAAAATGTTTAAGCCCAACAAGCTTTTTATGTTTCTATTGCTGTGTAGGAAGAATAATGTCAAGTATTCTACCTTAGAAAAATACATGAAGATAAGGATGTTGCTGAAGGAAATTAAAACTCTGTGATACAGAAATCTTCCACAGATAGTACTTCACTATCTGTTGGAAGTATGATTTAATGATTTGCCTGTATTAACATTGCTGGTATTAATTAACCAGAAACCTTAAAAATAAGTTTCTGAGGCTCAGATGTGTTTTTCTCATGTGCACAACTGAGTCAGATATCAAGATGTACTGAAAGATCATATTATATATGACATATCTCTGGACATATTTTGAAGGCCTGTATTCTCTTCTGACCTGTTCTGCTGGCTCTTTCTCTCCTTTCTATCTCTTTCAGCATGTTGACAAGAACTAAAAAAACCTGATGAATAACAGGAAAGTAAGGAAAAGGTCAGCAAAATCAAAACAAAAAATGACTCCCTGGTATTAATTCCACCACCACATAAGAACATGCAGCTGCTTTTCCGTTTGTACGTGTTTCCCTGTGCCCACCAGAAATGCAGGTGCAGGCCAACACTTAGGCTGAGGAATACAAGCTGAGGATCATCATGTGCTGCCTTGTATCTTTCTATGAAAGCAGTAAAAGCAATAAAAAAGCCCGAAGATAAATGCAACCTATAGCCAGTGCTGTTTCCTGCCACACAGTCTGTGTGTCCCAGGAGAAAACAGAAAAAGCACCAAACCAGTACTTCCACTAAAGTGTCTTTGGGCTTGGTACTGTGGTTTGAAAGCTGCCCTGGACCAGTTTATCTAATCCCCACATTCAGAAAATAACTGTCAGGTTTCTCTGTGCAATTTATGGGCTTATATGACCTGTTCTTAGCTCTCATCAGGATCACGTTACATGGATTTGCTTGCTTCATAACATCGAGACAGCTAAAGAAAAAGAACCATAGGTTCTGTCCTTCATTTGACATATAGAAACAAACTTCTTTCAAATCTTTTTAGGAAGGAATGGGGATACTTCTGAACCATAAGAGAGAATGCCACTTGGAGAAGGTGCAGGAGCCTAGATGGGAATGGCATTTCCTTGTGTTTAGTGAGCATACTAAAGAACAGAAAATAAAATGGCTATGGCGTGAAAAAAAAAATAGCCTTTGAAGGTAAGCCAGAGGAGCCTCCAGGAAGTATATAACCTCTTGATCTTGTTATCAGGCAGCATAAATCTAAGAAATGAAAGAAAATTCTTCCTGCAGGGAAGATTACAGCACAAACATACTGTCATAAAAATAAATGTAAAATTATAAGGAGACCACACCCATTTTCACAAATAACCATCTAAGGGAAAAATATGGCACTATAAATACATTACAGTGAATAGCTGCAAGGAAAGACTCCACTCCTAAAGACATTTTTTAATGTGAACAAATTTATTCACACACACAAGGTCACTGAAAGAATTCAGTGCGTCTTTGCTCGTGGATAAAGTTAGGTTTTATGTGGGAAAATTTATAACATGGCAATATCTCAAATTCTGTCTTGACAATTCTGACTTCTGTTCTAAGTGTCTGTCATCTTAAACTCAAAATGGACCTAGTTTCTTTGTGCTCATGCATTTGTGCTGTTCTGTCATAACATGTTTCCCTTACCAGTGTTTCTGATTCCATATAAGCCCTACTTATCCTACAGGACAGCATATTTCACCTTTTTTTTCCCATAATTCAGAGATTATGGAGCAGGTCTGAGAAGAATAAATAGGCTTATTTCGGCTGACTTTTGTTTTGATTTTGCTATTGCTCTTTCTTTTTCCTTTTCTTTTGTCAGAAGATACATGAACACACAGGCGCCTATTTCAAACTTCTATGACGTTCAATACAAGAAGCTCCACTGGGGCACACTTTCAGGCATGGAAACTCCACGGGGTAGTTTAGATCCTTTGGATTGTCAGTTTAGCACCCTTTTGACCAGTTTGTTATAGCTAATTACAATAGCTCAGGATAAAGGAAGAACTATATTGTTCATTTAATCCATATATAACTGAATGCCAAAAAGCTTATCTCATTAGGGAAAGCAAGAAAAAAGCCTCCAGAACTTATGTGCAGTCAAACTTGGTATGATGTCCTGTGGTGACAAGTTCCTTCATTCATTAACTTCAAAGAGTTTCTGATTAGGTCTTTCAAACTGTGTGGAGATCTTTTTGCCACTCTTATTTAACTTTGGGTATTGCAGGTTTGCTGTGGAATTTGTCCTCCAATGACCAGCTGAAGCATCTGTTGATTAGAGAAGGCCTACAGACCCTGACGGAAACTGTCCTCATTCCCTACTCTGGCTGGCCAGACAGAGATTACCCGAAGTCTAGTGTCTTATCTGACCCTGATATATTCTACAATGCTACAGGATGCCTGAGGTGAGCATTCAGTCTATAAGTACCCCAGACAATCCTGATAAGCCTGCACAGGTCTTACTTTCTTACTTTCTTTGCACTTTGATATCTCTGAGAGAAGAGTTTGCATACAGATCTTATGTTCAAATGCATCAATTACTGTGTATCAGATCAGAATAATTACTGACCAATATAATAAAAATGACATTTCTTTATAAAGGTCCTGGAGCTTCCTGTGATGGGTACTCCACAAGCTAAATATATGCATTACTAGAAATGATGGTCAAAAGCCTATTTCATGGTTGCATTGAAGTCAGAGATCCTTCACTGATAAACAGTTGTGGATATGGGGGAAAAAATTAGCCTCTGACTGATGATAATAATACCAAAAAAGCTTTTTAGAATAGTGATAGGAATAATATTATCAGATAGCATTGGAAAAGAGCTGATGGTAACTTGAGAGAAACTGTAAAGTCTGAAAGTCTTTTAAAGTTATTTTAAGACTTTGGCAGATATTTAGCATGATGACTTTCAAGTCTGTCTTCAAAGCTAGAGTTGTATGAAGTACTGGTACAAATGCAATCAGTAACACCTTCATAGATTAATCGAATTCTTTGAATCATATAGGTGTTGCTTAGAACCTCCTTGTCCTTTTAGAAACAATTTCTGCTTCGTTTTCCTTTCTAAACTATATAGAGCATAATAAGTGATTGCCCATTGGAATTGCATAAAAACAGGCCTACTTTTTTTTTGTTTCCTCCCCTACAAACACAAAATACTTAAAAGTCTTGCACCTGGCTTGAATATATGTCTGTACTTCTGATTGGCAGAACAAGTTTTTGATTGTGCCTGTTGAAAAGCAACAGAGCAAAACCAAGGAGGTCTATGTAGAGAAGAGGTCTATAACCGATAAATCACCAAGGTTTATTTTTTAAAGCACAATTTCTTAGTTATGCTGAAATGAAACACTTATAGGCAGTAACAACTATTTTCATCATCACATACATCCATTTAGAAATTTGAACCTATGCCAACAAGTGACATACAAACAAATTCCCTGACTAGACACTGGCCTTCTATTAAGAGTAAAGAAAATTTGCTATATTTACATATAGCTAGTTCAGGGCATTCATGCATTCAAAAATGCATGAAAAGACATAGGTGGGAATAATCTACGAGCAGTTATATGAGCACAAGGGAAGGGCTTGAGTTTTAGAGTTCAAGAACTTAAAATAGAATCTTGAATGTTTTACCTAACTGTTTGCTGATATGTCCAATAGTGGAATAGTTGCCTCTGTATTTCATGAGTTCTTACAATGTAAATAGCTCTGCATCTGACTCCTAAGTGGTTTCAGAGCACAAATGAAGTGAGAGCTGAACAAAATACTCAACAATAAAGCAGAAAACTTTTTTGCAGAAACACCTGTCAGTCCTCTAACCCCTAATTAACTTCAGCTCTAAGTAATAATTACCTTGTATTTACTCTGATGGCTCAAAATAAATACAGAGAAACATTACTTATGAACCATGGTAAAATTTACATGTCTAACACTAGCAGTATTGTCTATGAAATGAGGAAGGTTATCTTTACATATCAGTTCACCTGAGCTGCATCTGTGTGGAAAACAGTATGACTCTCAGCTGCACCTCTCCATGGTGGCCTTAGGTGCCATTCATTACCTGCTCTTGTCTTTGGACTCTGGAGCTCTCTTCTCAATGAGCCAGCGTGTGGGGGCACAGAATTATTCACAGTGTTAGCAACTGTATTATTCTTTCAAAGCATCTTGCAGTGACTTGACACAACTCTATATGTGACAAATCAGGAGTAACAGAAATTTTTTTTTAGAACAAAAATAGATTCTGAATATACCTACTCTTAAAAATCAGTGACTGTGGCTCCTCTCAAGCTGCAGTAGCTCTACAACCTTAGTAAAAATCTCTCAAACTGACCTTACCTAGATGCTTGAAGATTACCTTAATATGTATTATCTTTGAAAGTTATGTATATTTTTAAAATGTCATGTCCATATTATAGTCCTTCTCCCCTTAAAGAGCTTAAACAGTATAAATTATAATTGAGAGGAGAACAAAAAGGACTTGAAAATTAATGGATAAAGTTATCTTCAGGATTGCCCACATAATTTTTAGCAAATAATAGGTTTTAATGAGATTTACTGTATTTGTACAGATCATCTATGCAAGATTTTTAAGATGAAACATTTTCCTTTTCTTCAGTAGAAATAAACACACCTCCTACGTTAGGTCAGGAAAAGTATCCTTCCTCATATCATATTCATCCTGCACAATGAAATGCTGAAAACTAAAGAGGCAGCACATCATAAAAATGAAAAACTCTTCATTCAGGGAATTATATTACCAAAGAAGATGTTTAAAGAGTTTATATATTTGCCAGAATATAAATCTGTAATTAGTCTTTCCTTTTGTAATACTAACATGTTTGTTGTGCATGTTAATAAAGTTTATAGCCTGCAGCTTCTATTACAGGGCAAAAATAGTACTTTGAAGTGCAATACATTATGCATAGTACAGTACTTAGCTATGGAAGAATGCCAGAACTGCTTTTCAAAAATTTACATACAACCATTGACTGACAAGGACACCCACAGTCCAAATCTAACCCTGTCATCTGACATGGGTGTTACTATGATGCCCACGATTACCAGGTAGGAAACTAAAGCTCTCCTATTCTTTGACAGAGTTGCAAGAGGGGAAGTGTATTCACATCCAGATGCTGGTATTGCAAATACTAACATTGGAATGAGTGAATGACAAGAACACTCACAACTCTACTAATCGAATATTGCAAGAAATATTATGGATATGTGTGCAGTCATAGTGATAAGGAAGTCCAGCTTCAGAAGGATTTGCTAATCTCCTTCTATTGCTTAAAGTTTTGCTTTCACTGCATTTTGCAGGACCTGCAGGCCAAAAAAAATTAATATATTAAAATGAAGCTGTGTACACCACCTAATTTTGCACTTAGAATAAATAATGGTACTGTTTTCTGCCTGTTCACTGCTGAAACGTTATAAAAAACACTATGCCCCGAGCAAGCAAAGTAAGCCAAATCAAAAGAGTACATTGGTTCCTTGACAACCAGGCAAATAGGTAAAACTGGCATAATGAACTCTAGACAGGAGTATTGCAGACTCTTTGCAGACAAGACAACTCTTGTTGGATTTTATAGGTATGGCCTGAAAGCACTACACTTCGTAGTTTTGTTTCCAGTTCCAGTAGGAATGGATCGGCTAAGTATCTTCCCAGTCTGAAAGGGTAACGTGCCAACAGCATGCAGGCTACATGGGTTTAAATGTTATTTATATGCAGTGCATTCCTGGCATGACTCTTCCTCTGAAATAAAAGGAAGGCTTCGAACCTGGTTGTCTGTATTATACCTTGAACGCTGATAATGATCTCATTCCACTTTTAGCTTGAAATACCTGTTCCGAAAAGTTCTGCATTGCAAGGTGTCTCTGTTCTTCATGGACAGAATGTGATTGTTCTGCTGAGGGTAAATTACCCTGGGTGTTGCCTTGTAAGTTTTGGAAACTTCAGCCCTTCTTTTTCTGGTCACACTTCCTCCTGAAGACCTTTTCATTTAGGAGTGTTAAAGATCTAAACACAACTCCTGTGTTTCATTAGTGTGTCTTCTCTTTAAAATATTCTCCAACTGGAGCATCCTGTGGTCCCATGTGTAACTCTGTTGAACATTTTAGGCAACTGCCTTCAGAAATGTCAGCTAAATCTCTGTGTGTTGTTCCCCACCCAGGAAGATATTGATCATATTGCCTTTTTTTATTGTTTTCCACCCTCTGTCTGTCCCAGCTCCCTTGTAAGTGCTTTGTAAATTAGGTGCTGACCCATGAAGCCCATGGAAGGCTGTAGTTTCTGCAAGTAGTTCATTTGACACGTAACGCCAAAATTCTCAGACTGTTGAAAAGTATAATGGCAGCTCAAGTTTGTGATGGAAGCTTCTAGATGAGACTGTAAAACAAATGGGACTGATGATAACAACTCTTTGAACCAAGGCCGTTTACATACTATTGCCATTCCTTTAGGTTTATTTCTATTCATTCTTATCTTTTCTTGTCTCCTCTTCAGCTTATCTACTCCCTCAATTCCTGAAAGGAATTTTATTTTTTCAAGCAAGCAGTTTACAGAATGGTGCCTGTAGTTACTGGGTAGATCCCTGGATTTCTTTCTCTCTGTTGTTTCAAGCTGTGTAAGGCATGAAGGGAATAAATTTTCCTGAACTGCTTCAGGAAATAGTATCATAATTTAAGTTAAATTCAAATCACCAGTTTTGCTGGAATTGGTCTTAGGAACGAAAATTCTCCTCTTCTCAGTAGTATGTATCCCTTGTAGTGGTTCAAAAACCTTCATAGCCTATCTAGTCGGTGACTCAATGTGAGCCTGCAGGAAGTATCCCTTTCATTTGATTCAATCTGCAATATAATTGAATGATGATTGAATGATATTATCATTCTGTTATTTATTGTACTGTCTTACAATTGTTTTTCCTTATATCCGCCTTATATCTCTAGACCATAAAATATTTTCCAATGGGAGTTTTGCTGAGTCTTGATAAACCTGACTAGCAGATAGGAAAGGGGCTGCACCAATTACAGATGTAGTAACAGTGTGCATGTGTTCAAGAAAGAAGAAATAGGTATTGGGTGAGATAAAGGAGGCACAGAGATGAATGCAGTGCATCCACATTAGCATACACTATAGTTTGGCCAAGGTTAGGATCTTTGGATATGCCAGAATTCAGATTTTTACTGGGTACGGGATCTGAAATCTTAAGTTCTGAGTCATTCAAAGGAGAGCATCCCTACAAGCAACAATCTCCCTCGCACTGAATTCTCCCAACCATTCAGTACCAATGCAGGTTACAGATGTCTAGCAAGAGTTTTCTGTAAGAAAACTCCTGACCTTGACTCCAGCTGATTCTCTTTTCCACTGATGTATTTCTGTCAGGGGCTTTCTGATGAAATGCAAGTAAACACGGTAGTCTTAAAGGTTTTAGGAGGCCTGAAGTCTCACTGCAGCATTTCCAGGAGCCACAGTGGCTGTGGGGCAGGTCAACTGTAGCAAGCACCTAAATACTAGCGAGCACCTAAAAACTGTAGCAAGCACCTGTAGCGAGGCACTTCAAGGCCTGGGGAACTCTGCTAGAAAAGAGTCCCGCTCCTGAGCTCAGAAGGAGGTGCTTCAGTTGTCAGAAGCCGCAAAGTGTATGAGGCCAGGATGAAATAATAGCAGAATGTTGCTATTATTTCAAAATTATCCTTTTTTTTTTTTTTTTAAAGAGAGAAAGAAATAAAACTGTTCTCTGAGACTTTGCAGGAATATTTCTATTTCTTCTTTTCTACATTAATAACTTTTTTCCTGGAATTTCCCTCAGCTTTAATTAGAAGGTAACATTCAACTGCCAACCTATTGCCCCAAGCTTTTTCCTGAAATACTCTTCTCCTTCTTCAATCCAGCTTTCACCCTACACTCTTGAGAGTGAAGTGGTTATGGCTGTAACTGGGTGGGTAGGAGAACGGGGCCCTTTCCTTCCCTACGGAATTGTGGTAATGAGGAAACAGGGAAAGATGGAGAATAACTGGAGAGGCCACATGTATACACTCCCCGCCGCATGCCTGCACCCCCACTCACACATGCACATTTCTGTCTCCGAGAGCATTAGCAGTCGCGCACACACACTCCTGTCTGACTGGATGAAGAGCAGAGCACAAGCTACTTTACCAAAGCAAGTTTGGCAACTCATTCCTGCTGCAGAGCAGAACGGTGTGTTTGAGTCTCGCTCTTCCCTGCTTCCCGAGTGACAAAGCTGCCTTCCACAGCTATTGCACTCCTCAGCACAGACAAACGATGGCCTTCCCTTGCACAATCGCTCAACACGATCAGTTGCCAAGGGGTTAGTGACCTTAAACATTCTGTGACCAAATGAAATGCTGTATCAGCTGAAGTGTCTCTGGTAAGGGGAATTCCACACTTATCTTTCAACGGTATTTTTAGTCTATGTCCCTCAGAAACTATTTTTGCTATGTACTGCAAAGGCTGTGGCACATACATTTCTGCCAGCATAACCATAAACTGGTGAAAGAATGACCTCTCTCAAACGTGTCATGTATAGGTAAAATTTAATTCCCAAGTGACACCTATTATGAGCCATATTGAGGAACCATAATATTATGAGAGAAAAACTAAACTCATAAATAGAGACATTAGTAACAGCATGACCTAAAATAAAACTGTAATTGTAATGCACTAGTATTTAATCTGAATATGTACTTCCCTGGGGGAGACATAGAAGAAATGCATTAGGAGTTTATAAAATACCACATGAATTTTACAATTGTAAACCACAGGAAAGTTGTAAGCTGTGTCTTACTGGCTTTATCATTAATGAAATTCTATTGAAATTGTAGGTTTTTGTAAAACAAACACCCTGAAATTTCTAAAGGAACATTTCCCTCTTTGTTTGTCATGGATTCCTATATTGAACTGTATTTAATATCATTCCAGACAAAGAACCCAAAATGTGATACGGCACACAGTGTTCCGGCCAGCAGAACTGCTGGAGTCCTAAATAATGAGGCTTAGAGGTATAATTCCAACATTCCATAATTCAGAGCTCCTTCCATTGTAAAAATAATTATACCTCAGAATTGTAAATGCTGTTACTTCCTTGATAATCAGGAGCTTATTTACAGCCAAACTTCAAGCAGAAAGTGTGTGTTTGGCTTTTTAAGAGCTTTTAGGTCATTTTCGTAATTCATTTTGAAGTTGTATTCCACTTACCACAAAATACACTAAATGTTTTTTGAAAGCAGGGCAAACAGTTGCTTCCTGTTCTAGGAGAAAGGAAAAAGGAGCAGAGCCCCTGTGGTAGAGCAGCAGAAGGCATCTGCCCTGGCATTTCCTTCTCCAAGACTTGGAGCATTTTCTGGTGTCTTCAGCTCTTTCCTACTTGGATGCCTGCCATCTGGGAAGCTGGGAATCAACACTGCACAGTGTATTCTCACCACATTCTTTCCTCTTCCTTCTCCCAACTAATTTCCTACATGTTAGGCTGTGAAAAGCTCTGAGAATTGCCTTGATGGCTTGAAGGCCTTGCACTGAGAGGGCATTCAGCAGAGTAGGGAAGCCATAGACTGCCAGAAACGGCCCCAAACTCAAGAGAGGCAAAAAGAAGTGTTTGGCTCAGTCAGCTGGTGTTCCTGAGACCACGTGCAGAAGCCATTCCCTTCCTCATCCCTCGTGCCTCTCTTCTGCAAGCTTGGGGAAAGCCAACATTTATAGCCCGTGCAGTAACAAGGCCATGAGGGAGAATGGCAAAAGAGTAAACTAAGCAAGAAAAAGTGCTCGGCGCCTTTTGGTCCATCGTTAGAGCACTGAGGCGGAGCAGGGGATAAGGGAGTCTTCCCAGTTGTCTGTAGCCAAGGCTCCTGAGTTCTCATGTGCTCCTTTGGCAGGGCATTGCGTTGGGAGTCATCCCCTCCGGCTCCCACCCGGAGCTGGGGCAGGGCTGCCGGTGTCACGTGCGGAATGGGCTGCCTTCCCATTCCCTCATCCCCCCTAGCACTGCTTTGGAGAACTTCCCAAAACGTTACCGCATACATTTGGCCCTGTAGCTAAGATCAGTTATCATCAAGTGAGAAAAGGGGGGGGGAGGTGTTATTCTGTGGTTAGTTTTGAACAGAAGAATGAGGCTAGGATATTAAGTTTTACAGCTAATCTGCAAATGCTGCCGAACATCTCAGAACGTGCCTATGGATAGGTGAAATTAGATCAAAAGTTGGCTTGGATTAGGTTAATACTAAAGGAGATTTGTGTGCATGGAAAAGTTTACAGATATTTTTCCTCTGATATTTTGATATAGCGACTATTCCAAATATAAAAAGGGTAACTAATAACAAAATAATGGGAAAAAAGTCTAGCCTGTTTGACTGTTGAAAAGGTATTCATTCAATTTTGAGGTAAATGTTTGAGCTGGGTCTTATTTTACCCATCCAAATACAACAACCTTTTGTTTTGTTTTTCTGAAGTACTTGTTACTGTCTGGGAGTGCTCTAAAGTGCAATTTTATTTAACAGAGGCCAAAGAATGGAATTGCTCATCCTTAACTTCTGTATCTAAGATTTAGCTGTAAAAGTTTCTCAGAGGGGCACAAAGAAATATGTGTAACTAAATATTTTCTTACCAATTCCTTCCTGTGCAGGAATATGAGCTCTGCGGGTCCAGAAGGAAGGAAAAAGATGAGAGAATGCGATGGATTGATTGATTCTCTTGTGTATTATATTCAAGGAGCTATTGCAGATCACAAGCCTAATGACAAGGTATTTTTCAAGATGAAAGATCTTTTCCTAGAGAGAATCACTAAGAAAACAATTATTGTGTTTAGAAGCCAGTATTCAGAAACAACTGTGATAAAACTGCCAAGGTTACATTCATTTCCAGAATTTTTAGAACTGACAGCTATGATGAAAGTTCAGAAAGAACTTTTCCTGTCTGACTGAAAGAACAGCATACTTTATCTGTAGAGTAACATTTTCAGAATCACCAGAGAGAGATAGAAAAATTCTGGCCCATTTTAAAAAGTGATATAAAGTCATAGCTTTCAGAGATCCTGGAACACCTACTGAGGTCACCACCTTTGGTTGTCTAAGAGATCTAGATAGATAGGAGCTTTAAAAATTTAATCAGATCACTCTCCATTAGTGCTAAATGCCCCTATGTAAATGAAGAACCTAAATTTGGGTGCCAGTGTAACTAAGCAGTTTACATCATTTAGAATGAGATTCATTTTATCTAACTTGTTTAGAAGCCTTGAGTTTGGCCAAGCTAGGAACTACAGATAATGTGAAGAAATGGACACAGCCAGAAACCAGTTCCTCACAGTCTCCCTTCTTCCCTTTACTGACTGAATATGAACTGAAGTCTCAGACCAGAGACTTATCTTTTAGCTGGGTGACATTAGGTGAGGAGATCAGCAGTCACTTGTGAGGAGGTTAACTGTAGCCTCTGAAGCACTTCTAGCCTGCCTGCCCTAACATGTGCAGTCTAGCAGCAATTACTGTACATGTACAGTTCTTTTCTAGGATTAGTTACTTGAGTTTTTCCATCTCACTATATTCAATGCTATTAGTTTCAGGGAGAATAACAACAAAACACCCTTATGCCAATTGCAGCCTGCTGCATTTTGCATTAAAACCACTCATTCCCTTTTTATTTTCAGAAAAGGAAGAACAGGTATAACCATTTGCCAGCACTCAGAATCTGCAGATAGGATCTTGGTTGCCCTCAGAATGGCAGATCAAATCAGAAAGAGCACTTTTATCACAGAAAAATACTTCCTACTTTAGAAAGATACAAAGCTTTCTTAGTACTGACACTATGACTAGATGTGTACGTGATCATCTTTCCTCTTAAGCTCTAAAATATTCCCTGACACACTTCTGGTCTGTGCCAAACAGCACTTGCCCAAACAATTCCCAGGCAGAGTTTGGGAATTATAATGTCCCAGGACCATTTCCAAGAGGCATGTCCCCCGCTCTGAAGCCCTTCTGTGCCAGCTGGCCTCAGTGCTGGGGAACATCCCAGGGCATGTTTAACTTCTCAGTGTACGGGCAGTCTTGTGGATCACTGACATAAAGACTGGCTCTTCTTTAAGCTCTGCAGTTAGCTACTTAAGGCGTGAGAATGAAAGTGCTTCCCATGTCTATACATGTCCATTCAACACATACACGAGCTTTAGAGATTTGTCTTCTTTTGTTATTTTAGGCCACAGAGAACTGCGTGTGCATTCTTCACAATCTCTCCTACCAGCTGGAGTTAGAGCTCCCCGACAGATATGCCCAAAACATCTATATGCAAAGAAGAAATATCTCTACGGATGATAAAACACCAGGCTGTTTCGGAACGCGAAGCAGAAAAGTGAAAGAGGTAAAGCACGTGTTTAGTCGCATCTTCATTTTGTTAATCAGTTGCAACAACATCCAGAGAATAAGGTCTACGATATATTTAGACCCATGTTTTTAGACAGAATATTCAGTATAATTAAATATTTAAATTTTGATAGTTGTTATTTGCATACATAACTTGGTATTATTTGCTAAGGAGCTTAAAAGCTAAAGAAGGAGTGTGAACACAAAACTGATCTTGTGGTGATCCATTGCTATGATGTTGATTCCAGTTAGTTAAAGTGAAGCAAAATTAGGTCTATTCTTATCCTATGAAAGTTTGGAAGAGTAGAAGTTATCGCATTTTAAACACATTGTACAATACGCACTAAATCCTTAAACTTTTCTGGTTCTATTGAACCTATGGATTCCCATAAAGTTATGGTACTTTCATGCAAAGAACCTCATGGAATTATTTAAATTGCATTCTCTTCTTATTATTTTGTAATACCAATGATGTGGTCTATTTGCTGATATGTATTAAGAAGTTAAGTAAAGGCTTACACATTTTCGGGGTTATTTGACTGAGGAATACCTTTTCAAAGGAATCCCAGCATGAAGAGCATAAATGTATCCTGTTTTGTGCTTCGTAGCTCATTTTGATCTAAAGCCAGCTCAGAGGAATTTCTTTCCATCAGACAGTGCTGAGTCATTAAACCCAAAATCCGTTGCTCGTTTCGACTGGACAGTCTTACTGCCCCCCAATTGCTCCCTGCTTGCTGAAAGGCCTTCTCTGCAGCTCACCTCTACTACCTAGTTGTAAAACCTGAACCTAAAACTCCTCAGTTAGTTAATTAGGGGAAGATAAGAGCAGGAGAAAATATTATCACACAATAGTCTGGTAGTCTTCCCATAAATGTATTCTTATTTCAACATATGGCCATCAGCTTTTAATTCATTTGGGTTTTTTTAGCCCCTTAGATTGTTAAAACAAGAGTGACGATGAGATGATAAATTTCTGTCTTGATTTCTTGGTTAATGTTGTGCATATGAAGAATTTAATTGGTCTTCAGCTCTGCAAAATCTTCTCTACCTAGAGAAGTTAGGGAATGGCTAGTTTAGATTGTGATACATTGTTATATAAGGTCAGGGTTCTAAAGGTTTGTTCTGTTTATATGTTTAGAAGCAACAGGACACCCCACTACCGGAGGAAAAGAGCAGTCCCAGAGGTGTAGAATCGCTCTGGCATTCCACACTGATTAGGATATATCTTTCCTTAATAGCAAAGAGTACCAGAAACTATACCCAGGAAGCATCCCTGGGAGCACTTCAGAACCTCACAGCTGGCACTGGACCAGTAAGTCTGCTTTTTTCTATTTGTTGTCCTTTCTTTCTGAATTTACATGAATGGAGTTAGGGGCTGCAGTACAACACGCTGGCAGCACTGTGTTCACATAACTGCTGAGAAGTAACTGGCTCCATGAAATCTAAGAATACTGGAATGGAAAGTCTTTGTCAGCATTGCAGATATTTCTTGCTTGGCAAATACAAGAACTGCTATTTCCCCCTCTATGTGTCTCTAACTCCATATGTGTCATTTCCTAATTCATTGCACATTGGAGGAATATGTAAATGGTAGAGGAATAAAAAAATAGTGTTTGTGGAACATAATCATTCTTGAGTAAGTCCAATGGAGAGGGAAAATCTTTGGTACCACCATGGGTCACTTTCATGGCAAAGAAACTGATGGCCTGTGTCATGTTTTGCCAGAGGAACTGTTCAAAAACATGCGGGAGAAAGCAGATTTGAAGCTTCCTTTATAACACCTGACTTTCCTGTCACGACTTATGTAGCTCTGGATTAAAACTATTTTAAAACAATATTTAAAATGATGTAGAGAACCTACTGCAGTTATTTATGAGGCTTTACATTCATACTAAAAACACATCATTGTTGTGTGCCTTATAACAGATGCCATTTGCGGTGGCCCAAACTGTAGTTCGGAAGGCAAATGGCCTTCCAAGCATTCGAAATATGTTGCACGTTAGCAACCCGACAGTCAGGAAAACAGCGGTCTCATTGCTCAGGAACTTATCTCGCAACACCTCTCTGCAAAGTGATATAGGTAAGCAAAGGCTGACATCAACTCTCAGCCTTTCTTTCACTGCTCTCTTCACCTTAATCTTTCCTGCTTCGAAAAAAATGGTTTCATATCAGAAGCCATTTCTATTCTGAGTATTTCTATTTCAATGTAAAATATATTTGAATATTTTTCCTACTGATAGCACAAAGTGAATTCACTTTGTTTGTTGTCCATTTCTACATGCCTGCAGAAAGGAGGAGGGGGAATTACAGGCAAACAGCTGCTTCATGTTAACTTGCAGAATTTTACAGAATAGTCTCCTGGGCACTGTTTAATCCTTAGAAAACATTCCCCATGGATGAAAATGTTATAATATGTCATTGGCCTGATTTCAAAGGAATAATCTATGTGAGTATTAAAAATTAAAAGTGTAAAATTCCCCAGAAAAAGTAGGAATTGACATGCGAGGAATATTTAAGCATTTCATCAGGAATAAGAATCTATAAAAGAATGTGGAAAAGAAAGAAAAACTTGAAGCTCTGAGAAACATTCCTTATCTTGTACCTTCACAATGTTCTTCTTGCATTATCTATGGTAGAGAAACCCTGGAGGACTTTTTTTCTGGTAAACTCTTTCTCCATGAAAATGAGTTAGTTTTGGTTGACTGAAAATATGTGGATTCAGGTCAAATTCTCCAAGTAATTTGGCCAAAGATTTATTTTCACCACACATTTGGAAGGGTAGAAAGTTTCCTTGATGAAAAATGACTCGGTTCATAAAGCAAAATGAACCTTTGATAGGTTCAAATTGTGACAAATTTAATTTAGATCATTGCTACAAATAAACTGATTGGGGAAAAAGGCACAAAAATCTGCTTTACCTAAAAAAAATGTTTGTTCTGAACTGAATTTCAAGAAATTGTCAGATGTAGATTTTCTGAAAATTTCCTTATTTGGCTTGCCAATGGAAAGAAAAAAAATGTAGTGGTGGGACTAAGGTCTTATAGGTACTTAAGTACAAATGCACCAGTTGTTAGTAATAGAGTTGTTCATTTGTCCTCTAACTTCTAGCTAGAGAAGTTTTGCCTGATTTGGTCTCGATACTTCCTGATTCTGTCCCCGAGTCTGATATTGCTTATGAGACTACAGCTTCCATCTGCTACACCTTGTACAATTTGACGCACAGCAGTTCCCACAATGCACGGCTTCTCCTGAACACTGGTGGCCTACCAAAGATTATTACCATCAGCATGAATGACAGGTAGGACGTGTAAGAAGCCTTTTCCTCCCTTTTTTTTTTCCCTAGGGGAAAAAAAGAAACTGCAATATGTGTCACTTAGCATGGAGGTAGAGCACTGTGTCTTAGAGGAGGAGGCCACAAACAGAATTACACAAACAGAAAAGTCACTTAAAATGACTGATCCATCCATAGGTAGGTTGGCCATGTTACAGCATTTTAAATAGCTCCTCAGAGGATGACAGCACTTTATTATCTATAAATTCACAGAGTGGCTGATTGGCAGATCATACCTACCTCAAAAGGAAGTTTCTCTTTCACAATACAGCTATGATAATCTCTAATAGTAAAGTGAAGGAATGTGTTTCATAGAATTGATAGAACTGTACTTAAAAAATATTTATAAAGTGGCTTTCTAGATAATTTTGTCTTTTGTTTAGTCTTCCTTTAATACTTAACCAAATGCAAAATATTTAATGAAAGAGAATACTTAAGGCTTTTTGAATGTAATTATTCTGTTTGCCTCCCTCTCTTACAAAATGGAAGAACCTTCTTAAAGAGGAAATTAATCTCAGGAAAGAAGGCCTGATGAGGCCCTGAATAGTATAAATCCTATCTAACTAAACAGAGATTTCACCTGCCGGGTAATTGTTAAACTGAGGTATATTTTAGTCAACTAAATATGAAAGGTTGTTGAATATGAAGGCTATAGAATACATCCTTTCTCTCCAGTTTTTGAGAATAAGTAAATCAGGAAGGTATTTTTTCTTGCATTAGGTTTGGTAGTCAGGACAGTGTGAAGTGTACCTGAAAAGCAATAGAACAGGGTCTAGGAGAGAATAGACAGCTAGACAGAATGAATGCTACAAGGTTTCATTTCCTGAAGTGTACATGCACTGTGATTTTTAAGTGGGATTTTAAACATTTTGTTCTTATTAAATTGCAGTAACACGTTCAGCAGAGCTAGCAGGGCTGCCTCTCTCCTCCTCTACTCCTTGTGGTCACATACTGATCTCCATAGCGCTTACAGAAAGGTAAGAAAGAAAGACGTGGGTTGTTGCAAAGACATTTCATCTGTCCTTTTAGTTCAAGAACCCTTTCCTTTGTCCTTTGGGACACAGCTTTTCTGCACTGTTGGGAGCCAACCCATGGTAGGAGTCTAAGCAGTCCCTACCTTGTGTTTCTGTTACTTGTGCAGGTTCCTGCATAAGTGAGGCATGTGCTTAAAACCTGCTTTAAGTGCTCCTATTTTCTCTGTCTTTTATACACACTGGCAAACTTGTAGGAAAAAAGTAAAATAAAATAAAACAAAACAAAGTAAAATGAAACCAAACAAAGTAAAATAAAATAAAATAAAATAAAATAAAATAAAATAAAATAAAATAAAATAAAATAAAATAAAATAAAATAGATATTGCCTGCCAGAACTGCCAGATAATGAGAAGTTATGCACAGTAGGTGTCCATTCTCCACTGACTGAACCAACACGGCACAAGCAGTAAGAACGTGCCAGTAAAACCAAAGGAAGGGCAAGGCAGCTTCTTGCTTTAAAATCAGCGCAGTCTTGTTCTCCTTGTTGTTTGGTCTTTAAGGCCAGGCGTTAGTTTTATACAAACAAAAAGGTAGAGTCAAGGAAGGGCATTGGCAAATGTTAACTGCCAGATTCAAAATCAAACAAATAATGTCCAGGTTAAATTGGCCTATAAAGTAGGTTATTTCTTTCCTTTCAAGGTTCTCTGACTGCTTTTTGAATGCACAACTCAGGTGACTGTGACCTGTTTAATGCTTGGGTAGAACGCTGCATTTTAAAACATTTTTATTCCCTGTTTTCCTGCTTAGAACTTCTATTCTTTAAAATTACTTATAAACAAAAACTCCCTTTAAACAAAAACTATTCAGTTTTTCAGGCTCCAGCCTTTAAAATTCCATTAGCCAGTTTGCATCTGCATCTGCAGGCTACTAGATTTAAAAAAGAGTAAGAATTACTTTTTTTTGGTTGAAATTTGCCAAGAGAAGTTAAGTATCTCAGCAGTATACTGCCCAAAACCCAGAAATCTGTGTTCAAGAATGAATGTTGTAACCAGCTAGATTTAGTTTAGCTAGATTTAATTGTCCCTGGTTTTTTGCATCTATGTTATTGACTCTACTGTTCCTCAGTAACCTTGATGCCATGAGTCTTCTGCAGTAATGTTACTTTGAGTGTGCATATAGTAGGAAATGCTTGTTGTTCTTCTGTAAATCAGATCCCTTAGAGGTATCAAGCAGGGCACTGAAAACAGCAGGCCCCAGTATCTAGTCATTTTTGCAAAAGTTTTCTAACAAGCATCAGAAATCAGTTAATAAAATGAGATTGGCACAGTCCTGAGGTAGAGCTAAGCTAGAAGAGTAGGCTCCCTACACTCAGCAGAGAAATGTAAGCAACTCCAAATAATGATTCATCTCACCTATCTTCAACTCACAATGATTCATCTCATCTATCTTCCACTCTAGGGAGATGGCTGTTCTCTTTTAGTGACTTCAAATGACCCTGCCCAGACTCCTAACTTGGCTAGGCATCCACCTCTTACCCAGGGGAACCCTCCCTTCCCTTGCAGAATTATCACGGGAGATCATGAAAGCTTATCTTTCTTTCTTTCTTTCCAAAGGCTGACTTCAAGAAGACAGATTTTGTCAATAACAGGACCACAAAAGCTTATAACTCTCTGAAAGATTGAATCCAATCATCAGGCCATTGAAGAGGAGTGAGATGATATGTCAGTTAATATAACTGTCTTCACACAATTGGTGTTCCCACCACAAATCAGGAAGTATCTCAGAAAAATAGAGGCTGGCTTTATTTAAGAGTTGAGTGACTGAAGGAGAGCTGTTCTACCTTTTTAATCATCTGAATCACATTGTTGTCACTTATGTGTGCCAATTTATGAATAACCAAAGGTGAATTCTTCAGGATGTCTGAGGCAAAATTCCGTCCAGGTTTACCCCTAATCAGAGCTTCACTAAGGACATGGCTGTCTTAGGCTTACAAGCATTTGTGCCGAGAGGTTTGAAATGCTGACTGGCTGCACATTTTTTACACTGCTTTATATACAGATAGAATTCTACAACAGGTGAGCACCAGGTGAGCTGCTCAGAACTTCCCACCTTTCTGGTTCTTCACACCTGTTAAATACGCATCTCCAGACTTCGTGAGTATACACAAGAAGCTGCTTCACTACCTGCATTACAAAAGCACCGAGGAAGTTAAAATAATTATTTTTTTATTGCTTGTATTCATGGGCTCACTGTTTCTTAGCCTCTTTGCTTTGAGATTTCATCAACAGCAAAAAAAAAAAAAAGTATAGGTCTCATCACGCCTTGCTCCTCCCATCCTCCCTCACACAGCGGTTGGAATTGGTAACTGTCTAGAAAGGATTTTAAATAGAATCAGTGTCTGTCGCACCCTTTGGGCTGAACTTAAATCCATCATTCTTTGATAATTGGTAGAAGAGTTAGTTGCTAGTGATTCAGTGATTATTTTCAGAAAAAAAAATGCATTTTTAAAATAATTCTGCTGATATTTATATATAGTAAAGGGAGCGGAGTCTTTTTATTGTTGAAAAGAGAGATACACACACACAAGATTTGGATCATGGTTGCTTAAGGAATTTATCTCATCCTGCTTCATATTCTCTTACTTGAAATCATGATCCTTTCTACAGCAATTTTCTGCAATAGGATACTAGATACTGAAGGAGTATGTCTGCTTATGTGGGCATAGGTAACAGGAAGAAGCAAATTCCAAAGCACCAGAAGACTGTTCCCATGGATCCTAGGAGAGGAAGAGAAGCACAAAAACATACACCTGATGATACATTTTGTATGCAAAATTTATCTCAACAACAACTAAAATGTCCATTAAACCCACTGAACATAAATATATAAAGCTGAATTATGAGGTGACATGATCCTTACAGCAAGGACCTCAAAGAGGAGAGCATCAGGCCTGCTCATTTTAGCAATCAAAATTTTAGCTACTACTAGAAATAAACCACCAGCATATTATGACATTGCAACATGTCCAAATGTATCTCTGGTTATCAGGGAGATAAATTCTGTTTGTAGGTGCACATTGACTTCCCAGGAAGTCACAAGTGCATCCAGAACAGAACATGCCTTAGAAGGTTAAACAAATAAGCCTGTTTTCCCATCACAGATCATTTTCATTTGCTTTGAATAACTCCTATCAAATGCATTCCAGCAGGAGATTCTAAAAGTACTGTGCTTTTCTTTCTTTTTTTTTTTAGAGGTCATTTTCAAAATATTCCAGGCCCAAAAACAACACAGAGGAGGGGAACTTAGAGTACCTCATGTAGAGAAAAATGTTTTGTTTTGTTTCAAATGTGACTGAAAACAAAATGTAAAATTTATTGTAATGTGTTATAGCACTGCATCTACCATAAATGAATGAACACCAGGAGACCTGGACTAATCTTTTTTTACTGCCAGAAATGTAGTGTTATGCAAAATTGGTATCGGAAACTTTTTATTGTTAGTGTCCCTTTAAAATCACAAGAGTGTTTAAAAATCCCCCAAAGCAATGTCAGGCCTGCCAGCAATTGTAAGGTTACAAATGGGGAGGGACAAGGACACACCTTATTACAGCTGATCTCCTACTTGTGTGCAATCAGGAACATTTCAGCGGGGTTCCAAGGAAAGCAAGAATGTTCATGAGAGAAATAATAAAGCATTCTTTCTAATGGAAAAAATCTGTCCTGGTTGCTTTAGTGAAACTGCTTGCTGGGATGCAGAAAACATTTTCAAGCTTAATCCTTTCCATAAAAATGACAGTCATTTTTAAATTAAATCTAGGTAGAGACACATAGACTGTCCTGTAGACAGAGAGTGCTACTGAGGGCTTGCTGTGTAATGTTCCTGACTGACTGTATCTGAGTGCTCCTGCAAATAATTTGTTTGCACTTGCAAGATTGGTTACATTTTTGACTAGCATTACTGACATAGTAAAGGATTGGGCATTCTCTGTCTTCAGGCATTACAGTTTTCTGTCTTTGAGGTTCAGGGCCAAGAATCCCAGCAGTGTCACCTCACAGCACCCGCGGAAGCAGCGGGAGCCCATGGTCTGTCCTCACAGTGCAAGCCCTGTGGCAGATGGAAAGACAGGAGGCACCACACTGGACTCAAGGGAAGTCATCCTGTGCAAGCTCAGCCTCACCCTGCTGCTCTGTCCAATGCATGAGAGTTTGGGGATGCCCCTTGCGAGGCCTCAGCGGCACCAGCACTCACTGTTGTGCTGTCACCTGCAAGCTGCAGAGGCTCACGCACGCCAGCCACATGAAACCACGTTCTCACTTCAGGTGGGAGAGGGCATCTTCTGACTCATAAATTGTGTCCCTCCCTAAAACAGTTCAGGTGCCAAACTGAGAAATCTGAGATAGCTAAATGATATCTGAGGTATCCGAGATAGCTAAATGAACAAAGTCTCAGTGTGAATTAAACACTAGCTCTGCAGTGTTTAGTCAGATTCAGTGTCTACATTAGACTCATGTCTGCTGATTTCAGCGCTAGCAGCTGCCCTCCACACTTTCTCACTTTAATAGCTGCTGCCTTAGAGCTCAACTCACATTCCTGATTCAGGCTGCAGGGCCAGCTCAGGGGCTAGACAACATGAACTTCACACATCACTTAAAGTGAGCCAAAGAACTGGAAACCAGGGCAAAAAAAGACACTACAGAAAATTTTAGCTCAACATCACAGTGCACCAAGGATAAGGTGTGAAGAACTTGGCATTAACATGACCATGTGAATCTATGTCTACCTTGTTGGTTTTGATGGTCCATGGCATATGCCCAGTGAAACTCCATCAGGGAGATTTGTTCTCATACAGCAAAGAAAAAAAAGAGGAGAGTTTTAGCAGATGGTATATGCAGGGTGGGGTTTCCCCTTCTCTCCAGTCATGCTTTGTGTATTTTAATAGGTTTGCATATGATAAGGAAATAAACCCAGTTTATCTTATTTCACATGTTCAGAGCCAAAAAGATGTTGATATACACAGTAGAGGGATTACCAGCTCAGGCTAAGAAATTTCAGATCTTCTACTACTGTAAAGTTCAGGGATGTTGCTTGTTCCCCCCAAGCAAACGTGTGCCTACCTCACGCATGCCTTGCCTGTGGCACACCCAGCCCCACAAGGCCGCAGTGACTTCCTACCCCACTCCTGTCAGCCCCAAAGGGAGTGTGTTGCCCGCCATGAGTCTTCGGGGGGTTGAAAAATAGTCACTTCAGTGAGAGGTGGATGAGGTGGGAGAAGGTGAAGGCCCGCAGCACCCTGCCCACAGTAGCCACGGGGTCCAGCTTGTTTCAGCATCCTACAAGGTCAGACCAAAGACTAGGATCCAAGCTCAAATCAGGAGTCCCAAGGCCTGAAGCCCTCTTCGATAAGCATTAACAGGAGGAGGTGCCGCTGAGGAGCTTGGTGCCCTAACACTGAAGACATGGGACTCAGTTTGCCTTGCTCTGAATGGAGCCCACAACCTGCAGAAGACACCAAAAGGCTGCCATGGAGGTACCTTCATCCTACAGATGCTCATTAGGAATTGAAGCTAGTGGAGCTTGAGCTACTGTGTGAACACAGAAAAAAAATGAAGGATAAGTGAGGCTTTTCCAAAGAGAACTTTGCTTCTAAGACAGCAACGTCTTTTAGAAAGTTCAGAAACTTCCTGAAGCCTGCGAAGGCCATAAAACAACAATTACAGCCAGACTAGTTGTATTTGACTTGGAATAACAACAAAATAAACCAGAAATGTTGTGACATCAGTGCTGAACTCTGTCCAGAAGGCACACTGCGCTTCAGGATACAGGAGTACTCTGGTTTAACTCCAAACATCTGACACTAGGCATGGCCCAATTAAAAGCCGTGCAAGAGTGCAAAACCCTCACAGCTCTTCAAGGCTGGAAAGCCTCAGATGCAGCATGCAGGCTGAATGCTTTGTATGCAGAGATTAAAACACGCCCTGTAGGAAAAACAATGCTGTAAGCAAAAAATCAGGAAATATAGTGGAAAGGGGGAAAATGCCTTTTCTACCCTAAAACTTTGCCTGTGCAGTGAAAGCGCTTTTGGCAGGGATGCTCTTAGTGTATTTGTTTGTACTGAGGTTACTGTCGCGCTCGCACTGTGTTTAAGACAAGGCATCGCGCGCAGGACGCTGCGGCAAGAGAGAGGGCGTCTTCGGAGCCGACCCTCATCCCTGCCCGGGACTGGCAGCGCGGGCGGCTGGCAGGGCGCCCTGCTCACTGCACGCTGGGCCCCTGGGCCCCGGCACCTCAATCGTGGTCGCCTTTCATGCCCAGGACTCTGAAAGGCCGGGATCTTCCTGTTACTTTTTGAAAATAAAAATAAAGGATCTTAAGTTGCTCTTTTCATGATGCTAGGAAAGCAAGAATATACAAATAGCAAGCAAATTGTACTTTTTAAAAGCTATTGTTTCTTAACTTGAAAAGCCTAAATGACACAAAGAGACAGAAGAGTAATTATCTTCTGGACTAAAGGATAAAAGCAGAGCCATTTGGAGGAGCTGCCAGTGCCAGAACAACTCAGCAAGGAAAGGGACAGGAAAGTTAGAGCAGAAAAGTTGAAGCCAGGATCAGGGAAGGGGGCTGGCTTGTGCCTGCTGAGTGAGGGAGGAATGCAAAGCCTCTGGTGAAAAGTGTTATCAGATGGGTCCAGGCAGTAAACACTACACTGGCAAAAGCATGGTATCAGTAAGCCATGAGAAAAGAGACAAACAGAAAAGAAACAAACAAAAAAAAAAGAGAGAGAGAAAGGATAAACAATGAGGGTGGAGAAGAAATTGCAGAAGCTCAGCAGAGGCTCAGCTCAGAAAACAAGACCATGCAGGCAAGCAAACTCAGTGCAAACTGCAGACCTTGGTCAGGCCAAATGCAGCTCCCTGGCCAACACGTAGGTGGGAGGAGCAAATGAGAAGCTGGATTTGGTATTGCCAGGGTTTATGGCAGAGCCTTCTCTGAGGTTTGTTTTGCAGGTTTCTGAGGGAGGTCCCACACGGTGGGCCCATGCAGCCCATGCCCGTCCAGTCTGGCATTCCCGTCTTGTACAATGCCATCCGCAGGCTGGCCAGCACTGAGCTGTCCAGACAAACCAGCGAGTATCACCTGCCCACTGAGGACTTTTTTTTCTTTTTTTAATTCAGTTATTTCCTTTTGTTGCAATACAGACAGGGACATTGTGCTTTCTGATAAGGACTGTAATTAAAGATATGGTGGGTAGTAAGATAAATGTGGATAGTAAATAGAGCACAATGGATTCTGTATTCTATAATATGTTCATCCCATAAAAGAAGTTTCTAATAGATCTGAAAGACACGGGTCTGGTTTTTATGGGCAATTTTATGTCCCTTAAAAAAGGGTCTACAGACATGGATTTGTTAAAAGTTGTGGAAAAAAGGAAGGAAGGAAGGAAGG